>CM037458.1:18654891-18894891 GCA_021014325.1 Plazaster borealis | reverse complement strand
TGTTTTGGGATGGGTGTTTAGCTTAAAGGTGACACCGCTTAGTCTGTTCTTGAAGACATCCAGGGTGTGTGACTCCAACAACTTGCTTGGGCAGTGAATTCCACAGGTAGGATGGTGTCTGGGAAGAAGAAGCCTTTTTCATTAAGTTTGTGCGGGTGGCTGGAGTTTCATGCTTTTTCTTCGTGTGGATGAGTTGGCTGGGACAAGCTAGTTGTCAGGGACGTCAATGAGTTTCCATTTAGAAGGAGATTTATGTATTTAGAACACTGTGTTGGTTAAAGGTATTATACAGGATTGGTAAGGATAACAAAAACATAATTGTCAAATTATAGTCTGAAAGCTGAAATTCATACTAGAACCATTTTTTTTTCTGTGAAAAATTTCCCTCTGAAATGAAGTCATATTTGCGAAAAGTGATTTTTGAGAAACTTTTGACTTCGAAGTACTGCGGTTATGGAAACAGATATCACTTTCTATCCCCCAAAATTTGAATCTGGGAAGCGTTCAACCTTAACGCTTCTCAGCTAGTGTGTATTCCAATGCAGGTTATTCTTCCTGCGTGGACGTAACCGCTCCAGATTTTCGGCAATATCTCAAAAACGCTACCACCTTTTGAAATGAAATGTTTACACGTTTGTTTTATGGTATATATCTACAACTATAGGATTGAAACAAACAGTGGGTTCCAATTACCAAGCGTATACAGACCCTTTAATGTGCTTGTTATTTAGCGCGAACAGAGACCTTGTGTCGCATGGATTTTGCATGGAAACGCCGGGACAATGACGTTCTAATTTCGCGCGGTTTGGGCACCGTACTACTGCTATCATGTATAGCAGCTTGCTCCAATTTGCATGCGTGTACGTCAAGGATCACGACAATCGCATTTTATTGCATGGCCTTTACGGTCAAACGTGAAGCAGAATTAAGGTCGCCTTTAAAACAAACCGCCCACATTTACCCAATATTTGTAAACTTGTATACAATTGACAATTTTAAATCAAGCTTTTTGTATTCGAACCATATTCAATGCATAACAAAAGTTTTAAAACATCACAAATACAAGTTCTTTGTGAAAAAAAACCCTCAAATTGCCACAAACAGACGCTGTAGCTGCTATTCCAGGTGCATGGAAGTCCAGATTCTCGCGAAAACTCGTATACTCTCGCGGTGAACTTTATACAGTCTATAATATGCCCCCTCATGGTAACTCGGTCATTGTGCTCCTCGTTTCCTCCGAACCCTCAATCAGTCTATTGCCGACAGCAAAATACATGAGCTGGAATTCTGATGTAAAAAGGGCCCGCTACATACTTTGTCATTATGCGCGGATAATTTGCATGGCAACTTTTCAGATGTGACCCACCGCCATGTTGTCAAAGTGGGTCAAATAATGACTCCTGTAAACTGGTAAAAAAAATCTCGGGTACTTGTGAATTATTGCCGGTGTAGGGAAAGCACTACAAACCCCAAAAAGGGGTGTACGTGCTGAGCATAAATAGGTCATACACAATCCCGTTTCGGCTACATGTGAATAGTTGATTCTTTTCACATGGAAAATCTATTTTGGAGGCAGGTGCTTTTGTATAGAAAGGAGGACACCCATTGTGGTGGGCTATAGATTCGCACGAATATTTCTGCACTCTTCATGTTGTGGGTGTGTTTGAGGTTGGGGGGGTTGGCGTTTGATACCACATAACACGCGACCAGCATTCCATGGGTTCATTTGGCGCGTGGCCACTAGTCAGCTTTACCCATGATTTCAGACGAATATCTTGAAATGGCCCGTTGACATTATGGCAGAAGAGACCCCAAGGATTTCTGGCGGGAGAAACATTGTGCTGAATATCAGCCATGCTATTAAGTCGCTCACAATATTATTCAATGACACCTCGAAAGGTGATCCTTATACCTCATACGAAAAATATTAATGTCTCCTACAATGAGTAATGTACATGTCACACAGTATTCTAGAAACGAAAATGTGATCGTACTTGATTTTGAACGGCTTCATACCTGTTGAACAAGGCGGCTCGACGATTGAACTTAGGTCAATGGTAATCACAAACAAAAACTGCAGTCGCGGCGACCAACCTACAAAGGCATGAAGCTCATTAAAAATCCCTTGAAGTTTTGCCGACACCCACATTTCGTGGGAACCCTTCTGGTAGTAATTCAAGATATGAAAGGATGAAAATTATTCCATAAAAAAAATTACCAATAAAACAGGCATCAGTAAATTATATTGTTTATGGGGTTCTTGAAGTATCAAAGTCGGTTAACAAAAGGCGTTTTTGGTGGGTTAAGATGTTTTGGGAATGAGCCGCGTGCGTAATAGACATACAACTTTCAAAAGAACAGTATAGGCGCGTATAGAATGGGAAGTCTTTTATGCTAACTACCAAATTGTGCTGACATTGTTAACCTTTATGCGAGGCAAGTTTTGAAAAGTTACAACGAGCAATTGAACCGGGAACAGTCTTACAAAGTTTGGACGCTTTTGTTCCCCTTTTTTTGTCAAGCAATGCATTCATTGGTAAATGTGGCTAACACGCACTTGTATAAAGTATACGGGCAGCAGACGGCCGGTACAACTTTTGACGATCGTAAGATAAAAAACAAAGATCTCGCGGACGAGCGGCTTACCGATCGAAACAGGCTCGATTTCACCGATGTTGCGTACATGTGCACTGTACAAGCTGGGGTTATTCGTGTATTTCTGTTGAAAAAAACAGCTCCTTATTTCGTCATCCAAGCACCTTTTCACTCATAAGAACTGATGTTACATACCGGTAAGTTAGCAATCCAAGTTAAACCGAGCCTATTAACTAAAAGATGTGTCCATTGCACTAATGGTTTTTTTGTCTGTACCAACCATGGAAAACATTTGGCTATAGGAAGAACACTCGCGCTCAAATCAAAACATGTGGACATTTTTATCACAGTTTTGGGTCAGGTTTTCTAGAGGGTGTGATAATATTGAAAAAAAATTAACGGTGAATGTGTTTTGGATGTTTCACATGTTTACAAATTGTTTCCGTGCCCAGGTAGGTCCAGCTGTTTCCAAGAAGCATGTTCATAAACAACCCTGTGGATATTTTGCCACAGTAAAACGAATGCGTTTATTTTTGACGATTTACATAAATAAACTGAGTGCGTTGGTAGTTTTTACTGTTTTAATTGAGCATGTTCACGAATTGTGGCGTGTCGTGGCCGAGGGGTTGAGAGCACCGGTTAAGAGCACCGTACTCAAGCTCTGCTGTTTCTGATCTGCAGAGTGTGGGTTCGAGTCCCGGTCATACTTGTTTCCTTGAGTAAGATACTTTACCATAATTGCTTTGTCCTCAGGAAGGGACATTAAACCGTACTAGGATCGGTAGCACGTAAAAGAACACAGAAAACTTATCGTGGAAGATAGGGGTTAACTCCGGTGTTTCTGGTTCACAGCAAGCACCCTTGTTTATATGTTTCTTCAGGCTTGCGAGCTACAGTGATTAAGTTCATTTATGAGGCATCCTTGGTTTCATTATACCAAAAGTATATAATAATAATAATGAATATTCGGTTTCTCAAACACTTTTCAGCACAAATTATGTGAAGGGTGATAGGTTCTTGTATCAAAAATACCCCCGCCCACCCCCCCCCCAAAAAAAACCTCCCCAAAACAACAACAAATCATTGGATGGTAATTTTGAAATAATCATTGCCATAGGGCAGTATTTTACTTACAAACAGATCAATTCAAAATGGACAAAGTGCTACCACATTGCGTCGTAAATTAAATTGACGTCACCATTACTGCACGGTGTAAACTGACATTGGAAACTGAGGGTAAAAAGCAACCAATTTTATGGCCCCAATATTTGAAGTCTGATTTTCTCTGATGTTTTCTATGGTCGAGCAACGCACATTGTGTCCCCTCATATTAACAGTTATACACATAAGGTTTTAAAAGTAAAGATGTAGGTTAATTTCGCAACAAGTTAAAGGCACTGTACACGTTTGGAAATTGTCAAAGACCAGTGTTCTCACTTGGTGTATCCCAACATACAAGCCTGTGAACATTTGGGCTCAATTGGTCATCGAAGTTGCAAGAAAATGTTGAAAGAAAAAACACCCTTGTTGTACAAATTTGTGTGCTTTCAGATAGGAAAAAACCTCTTGCAAGAAGTTTTTATTATTTTAGTGAGAAACTACCTCTTTCTCAAAAACTACGTTACTTCAGAGGGAGTCGTTTCCTACAATGTTTTATACTATCAACAGCTCTCCGTTGCTTGTTACCAAGTAAGTTTTTATGTATATTTGTTTTGAGTCATTACCAAACGTTTACGACACCTTTAAACCCCAAATTTGCTTTAACAAGACTGTTATTTAGTACGTTGAATTTAGTTGGTTACTTTTCCAATTGCAACTATTGCATGCACTCATAAGAACTCCCGGGTCAGAATTGACCCGGAATCTGTGTCGAAATGACCCAGAAATGGGTCAAACTGACGCAAAATCCGACTTAAAATCCTATTTTTTAACCAGTTCCCGGGTCAGCCTGACCCAGAAATGGGTCCGGCTGACCCGGGAACCCGGAATCCGGGTCAATTCTGACCCGGGAGGTGAGGTGATTAATTTGTATAACAAAATATATAAAAATAATTGTTATCGATTGGTGGAGAGTAAATTTAAAATATTGGGAAATGTTAAAATGGAAAGCACGATAACTGCACTCACTAGTAATTTTGCAGTATTCTATTCGGAAGAATCAAGTTATATGAATCTACACCACATTCATGACATTCGATATGTTATACGTTACGGTATTTGATCATGAGAAGCCGGTATTACGGAGTGTATTTACGGTCGATTCTTGTTGGGCCGCTACTGGTGCATTTTCTGAAAATTACCCGTAACATTTACGGTAATTGTCACACATGCTGCCTGGTGAAGTCACCGTAACATTATGTGTTACATACAAATGTACTTGGAAGATGTCATTTGAAAAATGGAAAAGTGTTTGCGTAACGTAAACCCTTGAAACATTCAAGTAATTTTGCAATCAATTTTGTAATTGATACAGGATCATCGAAACGGGAAACAAATAATTTGCATAGCTTTTGTTACAAACACTTTACACAAAACCCATCAGGGCCCAATTTCATGGTACCAAATAATTCTGCGCTTACGCGCACTGTAACGTGTGTGTATTTCTAGGGGACGCAGCTGGGCGTAAGCGCAGAATTCCGCGGTAAGCAGAGCCATGCAATTGGGCCCTGGTTTTCGAAGAATTATGAAGTAGGGGCCTACCCCAGTAGTCAACACGGGTCATATCAACCAAAGAACCGTTAGTTGTTGTAGGGCATGACGTATAACTTTCCGTTGGTATAAATACACGTCATTAGTTACGTCACTCGATTCCGATTGACGTATAACGCTCCCGGGTTGTAGATCCTTTGCACTAACGTCACTCGCGGCTAATGCCTGTCCACGGTCTGTCATTTTGGGAGTCAAATTACATATAAATATCGATCCTCATTTACAAAAATTATATAACATTTGAGATGAGTGCCAGTAAAGATTATGGTGGACGTCTAACCGCATCGCCAAGAGTTCGCACAAATAACACACCGGGAATATTCGACTCACAAAATGGCGCATGTACTAGATTCATCGTGGGTGGTGACGTCAGTTGAATTGGGGTAACTGGACCGCGTTGCTTTATAACATTTTATTTAATTACACACGCTTCAAGCCAAGTGTTTTAGTCGTTCTTGAAGATTCTTACCAGCCCGTTTCCAAATGTATGTTATGGTGAAAGTCATGATGCGATATTTAACCCAAAACGCAGCATGACTTCGTGCCCCAGTTTTTTACTGCTCCCGATGTGGTTTATTTCCGAATGAGGGAAAGGTGGGATTGAAACTGCGTGTGACTGCGTGGCGGATCTAGTTCTGTGTCAAATACCGCGCGAAAACAACCGTGGTGTGGCCCACATTGCCTGGATATCTGTGCCTCACACAGTTGGAATCTAATTGAAGTTCGACTTGGTAAAGTTCAAGGGCAGTGGATTCGTACCGGTATCCAGTCTGTCTATGTTGGGTTTTCTTTTATATGCATGTAGCTTTTCGGCTCTTGATCTGGATTAAGCGAAGCTACGCTTACTTGAACAAGTCTCGGATATAGACAAATAGGCTGTTGGATGCCAATCTCATCGCTTTTCAGCAGACAAAGATACAAATTGCAACCACCCATATAGAAGCAAGGCTCTACTTTCGTCATCTTATTTTTCGTGAAATTCTAGTCCATCTTCCCGCGGAGACGGCATTAAACTGGGACAGGTTCACCACACCGTGAACGTATGATGGAGATACCAAACCTCGGTCTGCCTACGTCACGGGTCGCACGAAACGCTACACCCTGCGTGACTCGAAGGTCAGGGGTCAAGTTCATACGGCTGCTAATTTTTCTTTTGAGACGAGATTTTGTTGACGTTAATTCTTTAAAATGTCCGCTTGAACTGACTGGCTGCTGGCAGCATCGATATGTGATTTATATTGTCTGTGACTAGTTCACAGACCTTTATGGTTTATTTATATTTCGTTGAAAAGGACCTGATTGCAAACAGATTGGTTGAACATTTAAAGCCAAATTTAGACGAAACCAGTGTCAAACAATCCCGTTGCCTTTGGTATCGAATTTGACATCTCCATCATTGCCAGTTGGAGAGGTATTTCTCAGGTACCGGTACTATTGCAAAGGGTCCTTTCATGTGAACGGAGTTTCTTTATCGAGCTCAGAAATTCTTATAGCTCCTGATGATACCCTGTACATTTATAAGACACGTCCCTACTGTTGTCACATTTGGGCAGGAGCTTCTGCCTGTCATTTATCAGAAGCGTATTGTTTATCTGGTTGGTGAAGAGTTGGGCTCATCGTTACAACCTCTTTCTCAGTCGTAGGTCTGTAGCCAGCCTCTGTCTGTACAGATGTTTCCATGGTAGATGTTCCACCAGTCTAACCACAAGCATCTTAATCTCGTTTGTGAAGAGTTGGGCTCATCAGTACAACCTCTTTTTCACTGTAGGTCTGTAGCCAGCAACAACCAGATATTTACAGCAGTCTATCTAACTTGGTTCCTCATGTGTTTGAGCGTGAAAACCCAGGCTTTCTGCCTATTCTCACCCCTATACCTGTGCATGTTTTCCTCCATCCTGCAATCCGTATTCTGTTTTAAAAGGAATATCAATTCCCACCTTCAGCTTCCTTGATTTGTTTCCTTTTGAATGTTGTTTTCTTGTATCCTCTTAATACAAAAACTGTTAGCGAACTTGCCTGAAAATATAAAAATAAAGTTTACAAATAAATTGCTATTTTACTATTTGACCGGGTAAACCGTTTTTGTCATACAAACTTATCCATATGAGCAATAGCAACCGTTTATCAGACCCTATTGTCAGACCCTATGGTATGACCCTATGGTATGAGATCCACATGGCTATGATGTAATTTACTGGGTCGACTGGTGCCCCATTATGTCAATCTGTATTAGCCACCGCTGTGCGTCTCACGGTCCCGTGCAATCTAACCCGTGGAGGACGCAGAGCGTTGTAACGTGAGATCAAAAATGTTGGCGTTTATGGCGGGTGTTCTTGCCGGCATTTCACGAGCACCTGACACGAAGGTGATTTTCAATTCACCCAATTTTTTGTTTTACACACATGGCATTTGTGTGTAGGAATAATGCAGTCTGTTAATCAGTGTTGTAGACCAGTACTTTTCAGTCGAGTATCAATTACTAGTTAGTACTATGGGTGGCTGAGCAGTACTAGAGTCTACTTGGGCCCATGATCGAGGACGAGTACCGTTAATCAGTGTTGTAGTCAAGTACTTTTCAGTCGAGTATCAATTACTACTTAGTACTAGGGTGGCTGAGCAGTACTAGAGTACGAGTACTTGGGCCCATAGAGTACGAGTATAGTTAATAATTGTTGAAGTCAAGTACTTTTCAGTCGAATATCAATTACTACTTAGTACTAGGGTGGCTGAGCAGAGAGTACAAGTACTTGGGCCCATCGAGTACGAGTATAGTTAATAAGTGTTGTAGTCAAGTACTTTTCAGTCGAGTATCAAATACTACTTAGTACTAGGGTGGCTGAGCAGTACTAGAGTACGAGTACTTGGGCCTATCGAGTACGAGTATAGTTAATAATTGTTGTAGTCAAGTACTTTTCAGTCGAATATCAATTACTACTTAGTACTAGGGTGGCTGAGCAGAGAGTACAAGTACTTGGGCCCATCGAGTACGAGTATAGTTAATAAGTGTTGTAGTCAAGTACTTTTCAGTCGAGTATCAAATACTACTTAGTACTAGGGTGGCTGAGCAGTACTAGAGTACGAGTACTTGGGCCTATCGAGTACGAGTATAGTTAAAAAGTGTTGTAGTCAAGCACTTTTCAGTCGAGTATCAATTACTACTTAGTACTAGGGTGGCTGAGCAGTACTAGAGTACGAGTACTAGGGCCCATCGAGTACGAGTATAGTTAATAAGTGTTGTAGTCAAGTACTTTTCAGTCGAGTATCAATTACTACTTAGTACTAGGGTGGCTGAGCAGTACTAGAGTACGAGTACTTGGGCCCATGATCGAGTACGAGCACAGTTAATCAGTGTTGTAGTCAAGTCCTTTTTAGTCGAGTATCAAGTACTGCCAAGTACTAGGATGGCAGAGCAGTACTGGAGTACGAGTACTTGGGCCCATGGTCGAGTGAGAGTATAGTTAATCAGTGTTGCAGTCAAGTACTTTTTAGTCGAGTATCAAGTACTGCCGAGTACTATTGGGTGGCAGAGCAGTACTCGAGTACGACTACTTAGGCCATCGAGTACGAGTTCAAGTGTCCAAGTATCTGGTATTCTGAAATCCGAGTACCAATTCCAACAGCCGAGTACCAACGGATCTCCGAGTACGAGTAGGGCCTACGAGTGCGAGTAATGTATACAAGTACTTCAAAATATATTTAAGAAATTTTGCCCGGATACTCGTTTTGTAACGGATCATTGTTCTGTCTCCATTAAAAGAAATTAAGGTGAAATCCCGTGCACTGTACGTTAATAAAAAAAAAACGTTGTCCGTGAATTATACACGGAAATGATTTGGCTGCTGGGAAACCGGTACGTAATAAATGTAAACCGTAGCATGTTTGTTGGTTTACGTACAGCGCGAGGAAAATATTCAATTAAGCCAACGTGACGCGCTTTTACACCTGTATTATCAAACTATTTCGACTATAGATGTTTTCTTGCTCGCGATAATTCATCGGGCAAAAAGTGAACTTTCACTCGAATAATCGATGCACGTAGGCAACCGCTAGACATGACTTTGTAATACGGATCTCAGTCTGGACTGTTGTCAGTTATTTTGTGAAAAGAACTTTCGCCATGGGGTATATTTGGGGTAAACAGGTCCCAAATTTAACCTTGTCCTCAATCGGCGTGGACGAGTGGGAAGTCTGCGCCGGGTATATTTAGGAAAGAGGGAAAAAATTGGTACACGTTTCGCTGTGCGATAACCAAACAACATATAGATTAATCAGTAAAGATGTCAGTCGTTCAACTCATGGTCATTAGGTGTGGATTAGCCCTTGTTAGATTTATATTTATCGGGAAAAATTTGGGGGGAAAAATCATCCTGTATTATTTTCGAATCTACACACAAGAAATGACGTTCATGATAGTGTTAAATTGGCCTTGCAAAAACTGTTGGATGTTGTCTTGGGGGTGGGGGGGGAGAAAGGGTGCATTATTTCATTTCCTCCTTTTTATCATCTTCAAGTTAGTGTGTCCATCCATTGATGAATATACCCCACCACTGTTCCAGTCATTAACAAAGAGCATAAAACAAATTAAAGGTATTTTATACAGAATTGGTAGAGCTGACAAAATAGTCGCAGACAGTGTTCATGTTCTGTGTGATCAACCATATACATGAAATAACAAACCTGTGAAAATTTGAGCTTTATCCATTGTGTGAGTCAAGAGAAAATAGTGAAAAACCATGCAAAATTTTCAGCATACACATTGTCCTTAATTTTGGTTGTAAGAAACGAAATCAGCTCTTGCGAAAAATATGACTTCATTTCAGAGGGAACTGTTTCACAGAACAAATGGTTCTAGATGAACTTCATAATCAGTAGAATAAGGAGGAATCCATAATTATAAGCTTTCAGACTGAAATTAAACAATGATGTTTTTATCCTTAACAATCCTATACATTTAAATTAATACATTTTTGTTTATTGTGCTTAAACCGGGCACCATTTTAAAGGATTCATTTTCCATACCCACTGAAACAAGTAGGAGGCGGCTTAAAGCACGCGGCCAACATTGGTACTGGTAAATTCGCACTTTGTGTGTGTGAGCCACCATATAAATGAAATTATTAACAAAACTTGTGGAAGTTTAAGCTCAAACGGTCATCGGAGTCACGAGAAAATAGTGAAAGACCGCTGCCACTGATTTCAATGTTTTCAAACAGCGGATTTGGGAATTACAGAAATCAAAAACTATAAAGCACTTCAAGGGAGAAGTTTTCCCACCATGACCACCTTTATAACATGTAAGTAGTAGGCCTACCCAGGGAAAAGAGGGGCGTGTCTCACCCCTGATTGTTATGTTCCCTTTTTTTGTGTTGCAACGCATCTCTCTTACTAGCCCCATCCTACCCCACCCCCACCCCCGATTTCACAGAAATTTGATTTTTAATTACCCTTCTTATGACTAAAAAAAGCAGTTAATGTATTAATGACGCCCATGTTGCTTTAATCTGATGACCGTGCATGACCCTTCAGCGCTGGTGGGGGTGGGGCGGGTGGGGGGAGGTGACCTTGGCCGATTTCAGAAGAAATGCTGCGGTGCAAGACGCTACGTTGGCGACCCTCTACGGTGCATGCGGTTTTACTGCATCAATCCCCCACACGTCAAATTCTAGACTTGCCCTCAAGGCGTTGTAAACGTCTGTTACTAACACGTTAGTCCTCTGGTGCTAGGACAGGGATCATGTTGGCGTAAATGTTTTGTTTCGTTAATAAATAATGTCAATAAGTAGGATTTTCATTGCATGATGGAGATACAAAAGGTTTGCAGTAACACCATGTTAATGAGTAGGATTTGAAACTTTGCATGGTGGAGATAAAATCTAGTCAGGTTTGCGGTAACAGTAACACCATGTACATGAGTAGGATTTGAAACTTTGCATGGATGGTGGAGAATACGGTCTAGTAAGGTTTGCAGACTAGGATTTTAAAGTTTGCATGGTGGAGATGCAATCTAGTAAAGTTTGCCAACTCCTGCACATCATACTCTCTCTAATGGGTTGTGGTGGTTCTGAAAAGAGCTTTACGTATAACATGCTGTTGCAAGTTTGAAGACGATCAGAGTAAACTGATCGAAACGTCGAGTTGTTTAACCACCGGTTCTTTTCAAAACCACCACAACTCATATATAGAGAGTTTTATGTACATGGTGTCTCCACAAACCTAGCTTTACTGTCAACACCGTGACATTCATTTCAGATGAAACTTTACGAAGTTTAAATACCGTTGATACAAACACTAATGCACAGCATGCACAAGACTAGGCTAACACGAAAGAATAATCGACCGTATACATTCAAAAAAACTTCCGGGTCAGAAATGATCCGGATCCGGGTCCCGTGAGGCCTGACTCATTTTTGAGTCAGTATGACCTGGAATCTGTGTCCAAATGACATAGAAATGGGTTAAACTGACGCAGAATCCGAGTAAAAATCCCATTTTTAAAACCACGGCAATCGGTCAGGCCCACCTGGGACCCGGAGTTCGGGTCAATTCTGACCCGAAAGTTTTTAGAGTTTACAAGTCACTGACGAGAAGAGAAAAGGGTACTCTTCTAGAAGACTTATCATACAATGAGACAGTTTGTCCTCTGATAACCTGAGAAAGAAATTATTAACAATTTTGTCCAACACATAAATATGGTGATCTATATAGCTGTCGTCGGGGCTTTACTGTGCAAACCGCCAGTGGGGGGTTGTCTGTCCCGTGAGTTTGTGGATCCAACGGACCTCAAGTTTGTCCGGGTTAAGTCTGTATAAACATTATGTGTGTTTTGAGGTTGTTGATATCAGATTGCGGGATCATTCTGGTTTATGATTTGTCACCATTGGCATTAGGGTGGGGGGGGGGGAGAAATTACAACATCCTCCTGGAACTGTCTGCCGGTGAGTAGAGGAATTCCCAAGAAAGACATTGTGTTTTTTTGATTCCTTAAATCTTGTACACAACAAAGAGAGTTGAGAAACGTTTTGTATCGCATTTTGTTCACATCTCCGTGGAGCTACCATTATCACAAATGTACAAAATAAATGTACCAACATGTTTGCTGATACTTTGTATTGTAACTTGGTTAGAATATTGCAGTCGGGGAAAAAAAGTTGTATCCTCGATTGCAATTGCGATTTACAATTTCTTTTTATTTAAAGGTATTTTACAGGATTGGTAGAGCTGACAAAATAATCGTGGACAGTGTTCCTGTTTTGTGTTATCAACCATGTACATGAAGTAAACAAACCTGTGAAAATTTGGGCTTAATCTCTTTGTGAGTCAGAAGAAAATTGTGAAAAACCATGCTTAATTTTCAGCATGTAAACACATTGTCCTTAATTTGGGTTGTAACAACCGAAAGCAGCTGTTGCTGGTTTTTTTAAATAGGTTTTCATACACACTTCTCGAATATATTACTTCATTTTAGAGGGAAATATTTCACAGAAAAAAATAGTTCTTGTGATGGAGTGCGACAATACAGGTAGGATTGTGACGTTATATTAATAACTAGTTACTTTGTTTGTGAACAATATGGGTTTGGGCGTTTCCCACCAAATAACTGAAAAGGTTCGATTCTGTCTTTAAAAAAAATATTTTCAATATTTCAATACAATAATACCTTATTATAGAGGGATTTTAATACCTTTTTATAGCTCCATGGTAATACCTAGTGAGTTAACGTGCAGTGTCATGTCAAGTGCGATTCGACCTGGTGGACAGTTCGGCAGCTAACCGGGCAACGGACCGCACACACCGACTGCCCTGTCACGAGGAATGATGAGACAAGGTTACCACTTTGATTTGTGACGATAACATAACATAACATAACAATTAACATTAAAGGAGCTATTCCATCAAGATCATAGCGCACATAAAAGCAATTAACATGGAAAAAGGTGAGTCTAAGAACTTTACGAAATGTAGATAAATTAACAGATTCCCTAATGACAGTAGGAAGATTGTTCCAAATCATTGGCCCAGCTACACTGAATGCTTTTTGACATAGAACTTTGTTTGCTTGGGGAACATTCAAGCGAGTAATGTCAAGTGTGGACCGAATAAATCTTGGTGGAGTGTAATGTGACAGTAAAGTGGAAATATATCGCGGAGTAGTTTTGTTCAAGCCTTTAAAAACAAGAAGAGCAATAATAAGTTCTCTGGTAGCCAATGAAGTTCCCTAAGTGATGGGGTAATATGTTCTCTCATGTTTGCATGATACATAGTACACAATTTACATGCTCGTTGTTGCTTTTTTTCTTCTTTTTCTTTTCACAACGACGACTTGTCCATTCGTACTCGTCAACCAAGTGGCCGCCATGTTACTGTCGTTTCTGCTGCGAGGCCTAGCTGCTGCGCTCCTATAACGGGTCGCTGTTGGTAGATTTCTTTTTAAAAGTTCCTCTTATCGGCCAAGCTCATTGTACCAAACATTTCCCAAACACAAAAACTGTTGACGTCATAATTACGAAACTTCGCAATAATTGTTTTGTATGTAGTTATGTTCTATACACACTGCAGTTGTAGAGATATCAATGCCATTAAAATAAACCCCACGTTCATAGCATGTTTGGTTAAATTGATACAGAATTGTAAAGAATAACAATACCAGATTCAATTTGATGTCACGCGATGACGCCATCGTGACGTTTTTACACTTTTTGCACATCTTTAGTAGGTTGTCGTGTATATGTATAGTTGATAACTTGATATGAGTTTGTAGGTGGTCAAGCAACTCATGGAGAAAAAAAAGACATGAAAAAAAAGACGAAGAATAATCCACGCCCAAACCCTTATTGATTTATATTTTGCCCATTCCATTCAATGTACACAAGCGCATAACAATCGTGAAATAAATAATAGTCGAAAAGGGACATTAATGAATAGAAACATTGGCAAACTACAATGAGAACACAAGTTAAGCGGTAAAAACGCTTTCGAAATTCCTCAATAAATTCATAAAAAAGATTAGACATGCCGTTGCAGAACTCCCCATTCAGGATCATGTTTCGAACACACACAAAAATCTTTAATTTATTTTTTACAATGTGACAATAAATAAATGTTCTCAATAGAGTATCAGTTGTTGTTTACGCCTCGAGTCAAATTCAATTTCGTACGAACCAGATCCAGAAAAAAGTAAACTATTAAAGTCTTCTACTTTCGATCTTACTAATAATAAAATAAATGACCTATTTCTGGAAGAGGGAATGGCTCTGAAAAGAGCTGATAGTGGGGGTTTTTCAAAATTTTGAGGGCCGATCTTTCCTGACTCCACACTAACGTATCCTGCTTTTTCAAAGTGACATAATCAAAGCATTGAACCGGTTTCGCTTCTGTTATTAATTTTTGAAAAGGAGTATCCGGTAGCCTAAATAAGTTGAGCGGTGACGTCGATTGATGTATCAACACAAGGGTTTTTCCCCTTGAAATTGAAAATTAAACATGGATCTTTCAAAAGATAAATGACTTTAAAGCAAATGTACAACATTGGTAATTGTCAAAGACCATCCACTTGATGTGACCCATGAAGTAACAAACCTGTGAAAGTTTAAGCTAAATTGGTCGCCGGAGTCATGAGAAAACAGTGAAATACCCCATTATACATTTTCACTGTTTTCAAACATCAGATTTATCACCAGTGATAGAGACTAATTGTTTTACTCATTTCCTAAAAACGATAGCATTTCAAGGAAAAACTATTTCAAGGGAAGTTTTTCCACCATGACCATCTTTATACCATGTAAGTTATGTGCAAATCTGTGAACATTTATATTTTCAACCTTACCAATGTTGTACACACCCTTTAAGAGGGGCACCAAACTCAAATTCAGTTTTGTGATCAACCCATTTTCCAAAAGATAGTGTCCTTTATGAAAACAGGGGAAACATTGCAAGCCTCTAACCTCACGTCAAAACGGTATAAAATGCCACTGTGTTTGATATCCCTTCAAGTGCACTTTTTTGTCAAAAAACCCAACAACGTTCAATGTCGTCACATGTCAAATATAATGGTCTGAAAATTTTGTACAGAGAAAGTATAAAATAAAATGGCGTTTGACACCATTTTAACGTGAGGTTAAAGACTGATAATTCCTTTCTCACATTCATGAGGACTCTATCTATTGGAAAATTAGTGCATCGCAAAAATGAATTTGAGTTTGAAGCCCCATAGAAGGCGTATGATATTTTCCAACGTCATTAAAAATGAATAAATTAAGACGCCTAACTCAAAAGTTGGTCAGTGATGGCTATCAAGATAAATGTTACTGTGATAAAACATACAAGCCTATGCTGCTGTTCGTTTTTGGGAGTCAGGTTGTCTAATTGGTTGCTTTCCCTTTATGCATTTCACCTCTGTGGACCCCGGTTCGAATCCTGGTCTGGAGCCTTGCATGAGGATTGGGTTGTCAATCCTTACCTTAAAGTGTGTGAGAAGCTTCCTCATTTGGGGTTTCCCTTCAACATCTCAGGTTGGAACAGGGGTTTCTTACCTTGCCTCTCACCTCTTTGGACCCCAGTTCGAATCCTGGTCTGGATCCTTACATGTGGATTGAGTTGTCAATCCTTACCTAAGTGTGTGAGAAGCTTTCTCATTTGGGGTTTCCCTTCCACGTCTCAGGTTTGCTCAGTGATTTCTTTCCCTGCCTCTCACCTCTTCGGACCCCGGTTCGAATCCTGGTCTGGAGCCTTGCATGAGGATTGCGTTGTCAATCCTTACCTTAAAGTGTGTGAGAAGCTTTCTCATTTGGGGTTTCCCTTCCATATCTCAGGTTGGCACAGTGGTTTCTTACCTTGCCTCTCACCTCTGTGGACCCCGGTTCAAATCCTGTTCTGGAGACTTGCATGTGGATTGGGTTGTCAATCCTTACATAAGTGTGTGAGAAGCTTCCTCATTTGGGGTTTCCCTTCAACATCTCAGGTTGACACAGTGGTTTCTTACCTTGCCTCTCACCTCTGTGGACCCCGGTTCAAATCCTGTTCTGGAGACTTGCATGTGGATTGGGTTGTCAATCCTTACCTAAGTGTGTGAGAAGCTTCCTCATTTGGGGTTTCTCTTCCACATCTCAGGTTGGCACAGTGGTTTCTTACCTTGCCTCACACCTCTGTGGACCCCCGGTCCAAATCCAACCTCAAAGTTACTCAAACCAGAGCCTTGCATGTGGATTGGGTTTTCAGTCTCTAGACCTGATTGCGTAGATTTTTCCCCATTTGGGGTTTTCCTCCCATATCTAAAACTTAACATTTCTTCCCGTTCCCTATTATCACCATCCAGTTATTAGCTTCTGTGCTGTTGGATGTGTAATTAAATAAATCTAAAACTTAACATTTCTTCATCGTTTCCTATTCATCTTATAACTGGCGCTTGTGCTGTTTGATGTGAAATAACATAAATTAATAACTACATTTTATTCTATTCCGTCTGACTTGAGTGCATTTTCAAAACAACTTCCTGAAACTTCTGACATGGACCCGGAGGTTCACATTGTACTCCTTAGAAAGTCTAGATCCAAAAAGGTGAATCAGACCCGGATCTGATCCGGCAATGTGGATTAACAGCAAACGCAAAAAAGCAGGATCAGAGGAGGGTTGATCCCTGCAATTGTTTGATCAGATCCGGCAAAGTGGATTCCAAATACAAGTGTAAACGCAAAGGTGGATCAGACACCGCAATTCAATGTGGTCATGTCCGGTTTTGCTATAGGAATGGCGGGCTTTTTGCTTGTGTTTTTGTGTGACAGCTGTGATCAAAAGTTGGATCAGAGCTGGATCAGGAACTGGTGTATATACCATCGACACTAGATCTTGATCTGTTGTCGTGATAAAAATCCCGGATCTCAACCCACCTTTCTGGATTGTGTGTAAACGCGGTGCTATGCGACACTACACGAGCCTCTCAAACTTTATGACTGACAGCCCAGTATGGCGATTAGTGTCAACTCGTCATCTACGCAGCCCCCAATTACCTCACCCTCCTCTGTCGTCTTAATGAGTGACTCCACACCACACGATAATTACTCCGCGGAGGTACTGCCAGTGTTTTGGATAGCTTCGTGGGTGCACTCCGCCACCGTGGCGGGACACGCTGGGGCAGATAAACACCGCTCCGCGTGAGCTCAGATATAGGAGTAATAGGTGGAACCCGAATGGCAATGCTTCCAAACAAATCTTGCTGATAAATTTTGGAGGAAACGGTTTCATTTTTTTTTACAAATAAAGCCAGCCTCCGTATTGTTTTACAAAAAATGCATTCTAAAAATTGTTTTCAGTTTGTGATCCAAAAAAAGGATCTTTACGGCCTATGTGGATCAAGTATGCACAAAAGTACCCGACCAATTAGGAGAATTACCAAGTTGCAAATGCACAGAAAAGTTCACAAAAGCACCAGCCCGCGCAACGGAAATACCAGCGTGTTCCGATCCGAAATACCACGACTGACGGGCCATGAAATGCCACGATGCTAAAAAAAGAATAAAACAGTACCAAAAAGGTTCCAAAGCCCAATGCGTTTCTGCCACCCAAACCCCGAACCACAGTGCTCTTGCTTTGTTGGTAAACCTGCGTTAATACAGAATACGTAGTTGTAAACCTTAACCCAACTACACCACATCGTTAGACCCAATCAAAATTTTAGGAAATAGTCAAAAGCAATACAGTAGCATTATTAAACAAATAAATAAATAAATAAACATTGCTTGTTAAACCAAATACCTTGATCGGCTTCCACAAAAGAAAATGTCCTTTGAAATGATGTCGTAACATGTTTCGTTTTGGCCGATTTCTTGCTGAAAAGAAGTCCATATCGACGCCATTTTCTCCCTTGGTATCTCTTTAAAGTTGTGTCGACCTTGTCAGTCTTAAGCACTGTTTAATGGCTCAGTGCCATCGAGTGACAGGGTGCGAGATCTCCCGGTGATAGAGTACTTAAGGCTGAAAAACATGGGTAGGGCACCCGTCATAGCGAGCCGGTTGGATACCACGGGAGTTCCAGTACCTACGCTTCATCAGCCGTAGATGAAGGTCCTAGCTCTATATGTAGACCTGTTATCATACCGTGTAGACATTGATAATGACTTTTTTTTCTTCAAATTACCAGGCTTAATTTAAGACTTGCAATCTATTAAGGTTTGCAGTAACACCATGTACATGAGCTGAAACTTTGCACAATCGTAGTAAGGTTTGGGGTAACACCAAGTACATGATGAGTAGGTTTTGAAACTTTGCATGGAGGAGATACAATCTAGTAAGGTTTGAGGAAACACCATGTACATGAGTAGGATTTGAAACTGTGTATGGTGGAGATACAATCTAGTAAGGTTTGAGGAAACACCATGTACATGAGTAGGATTTGAAACTTTGCATGGTGGAGATACAATCTAGTAAGGTTTGAGGAAACACCATATACATGAGTAGGATTTGAAACTTTGCATGGTGGAGATACAATCTAGTAAGGTTTCAGGAAACACCATGTACATGAGTAGGATTTGAAACTTTGCATGGTGGAGATACAATCTATTGGTTTGCAGTAACACCATGTAGGGCCTATACATGAGTATGATTTGAAACTTTGCATGGTGGAGATACAATCTAGTAAGGTTTGAGGAAACACCATGTACATTAGTAGGATTTGAAACTGTGTATGGTGGAGATACAATCTAGTAAGGTTTGAGGTAACACCATGTGCATGAGTAGGATTTGAAACTGTGCATGGCGGAGATACAATCTATTGGTTTGCAGTAACACCATGTAGGGCCTATACATGAGTATGATTTGAAACTTTGCATGGTGGAGATACAATCTAGTAAGGTTTGAGTTAACACCATATACATGAATAGGATAAAACTTTGCATGGTGGAGATCCAATCTAGTAAGGTTTGCAGTAACACCTTGTACATGATTAGGGTTTGGAACTTTGCATGGTGGAGATACAATCTAGTAATGGTACACTATGATGGTCTTCAGGATAGAATATACTTTGTGAAACTTGTTTTAAAACACACAGTGATTATCTTTTGATTTTTGTGATGTTTTCCAACTAACCATTCACCCACGCCAAAGACCCTGGCGTTATAAAGAAATCACCTTGCACATCAATAAATAGGCTGTTTTTTCTCTTTACCTTAAAAAAGAAAAAGTTTGTGTCAGAGTCTTATCAGAACGTACGTCAGCCCGTCTCACAAAATCCACGAAATCTCTCGTTTTTGAGAAGATTTCACGAGAGACCTTGGACAGTCCAAACATTGTTGTCCTTTCACAACCATGCTAAAATTAAGCAAGGGACCCCTGCTAAATTGCTGTCGTGTGAAATGGGCTTTAATCGTCTACGTGTGATTGGCCGTTAACTGCAGATCATTCCGTTCCGTCCAAGAATATGTTGATGGGTTTTTAATGCGTGTGTTGCACCACAGAGAAGCTGTTGCACCTTGCGAACGAACTCTCTCTTTTCTCGCTCTATGTTTCTGCTCACCAACAACCTTCATTTGACAGCTTTCAGGCACCCTGCCTCCCTGCCACCCACATACACCATCTCAACCATGTGCCAATCACGCAACATTCTCGTGTCATCACTTTGACGTTGGTGGTATCCTACGGGCCCACGGGAGCCAACTATAATGTTGAAGAGGTTAAAACATTTAAACGTGTATTATAGCGTTCATCCAACAAGTCAAAAAATGGTCAAACCATTATTACCACCGTTGAATCCTGCACAGACTGTGCGTGCGTGTGATGGATGCGAAGTTTGAAATCACAAGGCTATCCGGATGCTCCACTGTTTACAGATCACCCCCCCTGGTAAAACCCCCAGCAGAAATGTTTAAAGTTAACACCTTGATGAGGTTGCATGTGTCTTGTGACGGGAGCTTATAAACGCAGTGTGTTGACGTTCTTGACAGGTGAGTGACACCCGTGGTAGAGAGCGAGGCGTGCGCCTCTACGTCCCCCACGAGTCCATCGGGTCTGCACACGGTGTATAAAAACGGCCCGGAGTTACACGACCGTAAACAGTGATGAGCGATAGAGGCTCATGGTACCACACCGCACGAACGAAGAGACGACAAACTCTCCATGTGCTCGCCGCCCGCATCCATTTCTCACTCGGACTTTAATCAGAGTTGTGGAAAAATGACTTTTGTTTGAAGACGTATCTTGGATTTTAGAATTGGATGTACCCTCCCTACCTCAAAACAAGCTCAGATGATGAAATAGGTGAGATATTGTAATTATTCAGGAAATAACATCAATGTTGTGGAGTCTTTAAATAATAGCCTATTTTAGCTCTCTGTTGTATGTTAATTTGAATATTCACGGCGTCCAAATGGCGCATCCCAAATGGACATCACTGAAACACCGTGATCACTTTTTTTTTAAAACTTTAGATAATTGTCTTTGCATTTCGAAAGGCAATCGAGCTGACGTGGCTATTGATATATTTCTGTCATGTTTTTCTTTTGTTTCATTGTGGTAAATTAGGGCGCATTCTCAGACCATGGAGCTATAAAAATGCTCAGAATGGACCGGTACTATAATTCAAATTCGAATTGTCAAAAATATTACAATATTTGAACAACGCATCATTCTTTCATTGCAGTTCATACGTAGGTCTAGATGGGTTTTTTTAATGCAGGACTTTAAAATTACGGGCATAAATTTTAGTGGGCAACTTGCGTAATACTTTGTATAGGGTAAGGGTAAGGTTCATTTTTATTAGCAACCACATACGGTTGGATTCGTTATAAAAAAAATACATTAAAACTTACAAAATACATCACCAAAACTTCAAACAAATCATTAATCTATACATGTATTTACAAGATGAAGCAGAGGTTAAAAAAAGTAAACGTATGAGAAGTAGACTCCGTATAGATGGATACAATGTCTTTATCAGCTATGTGATTTCTTAGGAATTTTTCATGATTCAGAATTTGTTTCCTTTCCTCTCAAATTCTCACCGAGCCTTTAAATGTTCTTGGAAGAAGTAAAGCAATCACCATAGGGCGAAAGAAACAATTATAGTACACATTGTGTCCAAACCTGCACTTTTTATATTTCTGGTGATGCACACAGAGTGTGTAGAAACCTCCTGAACTTTAACATCTGGGATGTTTGGGGTCAAAGGGTGGTCCAGGCCTCTATGCCATTCAAAAAAAGAGAGGGAATTTTCACATTCGTCAAATCTCATCTCTGCTTTAATCGGGAAAGTCTCTTGATAAATGCTACAGAATTAGAGGGTTCTCATCCAGTGAAGCTTAGCGTTGGGTTTAATGGATCCTGTGTATTGGGAGCCGATGCATGACAAGCATTGTACGCATCGTATCAGAACTCAATGATGGTAATAATAGAGGTTAGAAAAACACTCACCGCAGGTGGCGCTCTACCCATTGTTCATATGGGGCGCTCACGACTTTCAAGTTGACCATAAAAACACGTGATGCGACCATGTGTATTGAGCCATGCAGAGACCTCGCGTGTACAGAACTCCTTTAAGTGGTTGTAACTTTTCATTTTAATGGTCCATTGGTGACGATTGAATGCACCTTTTAGAAGGGATCTGTTCAGATCTGTCATCAAACTCGGTGTTTCCGCTTCCAAGTTTTCTGAAAATGTCGCCACACAAATTCAATTCTACCAGTAAAAACTTTGAATTGTTTTGAGGAGGAAGAGACCTGCATATCCTGCAAATTAGGCCCATGCTCTTCTGGGTGAGTGAACTCTTGATAACAGTTTGAGACCGGAAGCCACAATCTCGTTCCCACAAGTACGTTCTTGCACACCTTTGCGCCACGATTTTGGCATTTTCGAAACCACGGTTGCAGCTTTTAGGCTCCGGTTGGGCTCCGTCGGTTATTTTGAAAACGTACACTTTCGGTACGGGTCTTCAAACAGGCGGACGGAGCCTAAGCTGGAGCCGAAGCGAAAAAGCCCCGGCTTCGAAAAGGCCCAACAAGAAAATTCTCAATTTAGTCGGGTAACTTTTTGGTGCAATGAAATTCAACATTCTATTGCAATATAGTGCATAGCATGACTCGGTGGCCAATATATGAAATGTCCTTTCTAAATGATTATTTCCGTATTCTGACTGTCAGGAATTATTATCCGTTTTTATCAGAAAGGTCTTATCGGAATGGTGTATAGGATGAAGTGTTATCAAACGTTCAGTGATATCAGAAATAACTTTACGTATAGGCCATAGGTTACCATGTAATATTTCTTTATGCAAGATCTGATATTGAATCCTATTTTGGGGATGTCTAAATTTGTATGGTTCCTATGCGATATTATTTCTGGTAATGAAACCAAGGATGCCTTTATAGTGAACTTAATCACTGTAGCTCGCAAGCCCGAGGAAACCTGTACACAAGGGTGCTTGCTATGTGAACCAGCAACACAGGAGTTAACCCCTATACTCTTCCACGATAAGTGTTCTGGGTTATTTTACCCATGCACTACCAATGCTAGTACACGGGACCTACGGCTTAATGTCCCATCCGAAGGACAAAGCAATTATGGCAAAGTATTTTGTCCCAGGACACAAGTGCCATGACAGGGACTCGAACCCACACTCTGACCAGAAACACCAGAACTTGAGTCCGGTGCTCTTCACCGCTCGGCCACGACACGCCAAGCTTATCGAGCAGTACGGTCGACGCTTAAGAAATATAGGTCAATGTAACCTTTGACATGGAAACAAAAACATGTTTAACACCTCAATAGAAGGGAGTTGTGTGACCAGGGTGCCTTTAATCTGAAAAACAAACTTATGATCTCTCTCCTCTTCCCGTTGGGAAAATCGCCGGCTGATCGATACAAAAACCCGGGGGTAGGAGAGGAGTAAAGGGAACCGAGTTGTGGATTCTCGGAGCTTTATGTCCTGGGAATTCTGCTATGTAGTGTGAACAGAGATTGACAATGAGGAAGATTAGTCGCGTTGTCAATCCAGTGGGAACACGATCTAGTTATAGGATGTCACAGTTTATTCAGCTAAAGTATATCCCAACCGCTCTTGGCGATTTGTGGGTGCGAATTTAAAAGCAAATATTGAACACTTAAAGGTATTATACAGGAATGGTAAGAATACAAAACATCGTTGTTTAATTTTAGTCTGAAAGCTTTCTGATCATACTAGAACCATTTCTTCTGTGAAATATTTCCGTCTGAAATGAAGTAATATTCGAGAAAACTTCATCTGAAAACTTACAAAAAAACCCGCAACAGTTGATGTCGGTTGTTGCAACCAAAATTAAGGACGATGTGATTATAGTTGAAAATTGTTCACGTTTTGTCACTATTTTCTCCTGACTCACACAACGGATTAAGCCCAAATTTTCACAGGGTTGTTATTTCATGTATATGGTTGAACACACACAACATGAACACTGTCTGCGACTAGTTTGTCAGCACCACCAATCCTGTATAAAATTCACCTGTCGTAAAAACACCGCATTGTTTTCCCAAGAAACAATTGAACATTAATGTTGCACCCTGTGTTGAGAGAGGAACATGGTGCCAAATTCATTAGCACGTGACGACTGACGTCACATCACCTATGACCTCACGTCACCTGACGTCATATCTAAACCAAAATAACTGCGGTATGCGCTAAAAGATAAGTTATTCTTTCCTGTTATATATATATAATTTTTGTTATCATAAGAGCAATTGGTCGGTCAGAGAAAAAAATCCTCCTGCTCGAGTCAAGTGTCCATCGTTTTAAAGCCCGTGACCTCACCGTGACCCCTTTATAAACAACGAGTGCCATAGTCAAGGGCAGAAGTAGTCCATGTTGTCGTGTGCCCGGTAGGAGGACGTAACGAAAGTTAATTTCCAAAATTGTGTTTCAAGAAAAGAGCTTGAAAATTTGACAACATTTCTGTTATTCATAAATCAGGAAGGTTAAATTCTGCATGGGAATGGGAAAACATGTCTTTGTGGGTAACTCTCACAACAAAAATGTATCAGTAGGCCTAAAAATGCCATATTTTTTGAGGAACCATTTTATTGCTTATGACCATCTGTCGCTGTGATTAAAAGTACACTGCAAAAACCGGGGTTTTAAAATTGACACCATGGGTGTTGTCCCATATAGGGTGCGTTCAGACACCCAATAGAGAATCAAAATTAACACCATAGGGTGTTAAAATAACACTAATGTAATTGTGTTCGCAGATATAAGTGTTATTTTAACACCCTATGTTGTAAGTTTTTATTCTTTGTTTGGTATCTATAATGTGACAACACCCATGGTGTTAATTTTAACACCCCAGTTTTTGCAGTGTATTTTGTTTACCTTGAAGGAGGGTATATAACTTTATGGCCTTCTGCCGGACACCCAAATGATGTGCAATCCCCTTTACTCGCCTCCCAAACAAAATGGATGCATGTATTTCTTCATTGCATTCGCACCACATTGTTCGGCTTAAAGGAAGGGGTGTGGGATTTTTGTTGTGTATATTTTAGAGACGGTCGATGTAAATAAAATGCTTACTCCTTTGACGTGACCTCCGCTTATCATGTCTGCATTATTCTAGTATATCCAGATAGGGTGACCCGAATACCAAAGGGTGTGACATTAAACTTGGCTTCAACTATCTGATAAACCACGAAACCAAATACTCGAATATATACTGTGACACCTACTACATCATACTAGATTTTATTTTGGGTGTCATTTCTGCGCCAGTTGGCTCAGGTCTGCGGAGAGGCTGTGGTCTTTTTTGAAAATAGATATCAAACTTGCTGGGTAATAAGCACCTCCCACTTTACCACCAGTCCACCAATCAGGTAACGCTGTGGTGACTTTTGTTTGTTGTTGTTGCTGTCAGTCATTTGTGACCCGTCACTCAACCTCTCTTGTCAGTCACCAGTTTGAGAGCCCCGACGGAGGTAAGGGTTTGTTTTTGGTTTTTGTTTTTTTTGTTGGGGTCCTCGGCACGCTCCCTTCGCGAAGTAATCCTTGTGCTTTTTTTCTTATTATATATTCCCCCTTGGTGAAGGGTTGGCCACGTGGTCTGCTGCTGATAAATACCAGTTTTGTCTGGTCTTATGATCGCAGAAGGACTGAGAGAGCGAGAGGGCCAGGGGATAAGCCAGGGATATGATATGACTGTAAAATTGAGCTCCGTAAATATTTGGAGTTTTCTTTTAAACCCAATATTATACCTGCCACTCCTCAGATGTGGGACACGCATTTCTCTTTCTCGGATAAACTTGGACAGAGTCAAGCCTACAGTGTTAGTAACACCATGGTAACACTTACCGTCGGGCAATGATAATACAGTAGTACAACAAGAGTTGTCATTAATATTGAATCTAAGATTAAATAGAGCAATATCATACTACAATAATACCACCGGTTCTTCTCAGGACCACCACAACATGTAGAGACACTTTAAGGTTCTGGATGTAACCGCAAACCTTACTAGATTTTATCTACACCATGCAAAGTTTCAAATCCTACTCATGTACATTGTGTTACTGAAAACCTTACTAGATTGTATTTCCACCATGCAAAGTTTCAAATCGTACTCATGTGCATGGTGTTACTGCAAACCTAGATTGCATCTCCACCATGCAAAGTTTCAAATCCTACTCATGTACGTGTTACTACAAACCTTACTAGATTGTATCTCCACCATGCATAGTTTCCAATTCTACTCATGTGCATGGTGTTACTACAAACCTTACTAGATTGTATCTCCACCATGAAAAGTTTCCAATTCTACTCATGTGCATGGTGTTACTTCAAACCTAACTAGATTGTATCTCTACCCATGCACAGTTTCAAATCCTACTTATTATCATATTAATACCATATCAATGTAATACCAGTCACCTTTGCAAACATTTTCGTCTAGAGTGCTGAAATATTTTAACAAAATAGGAATTTATTAATCCCAATGTTGTAGTCAAGTACTTCTTAGTTGAGTATCAAGTACTCGGGTGGCTGAGTAGTACTCGAGTACGAGTTCTTGGTCCAGCGACTACGAGTACAAGTGTGTCCGAGTACCGAGTATAGTGCTAACCGGGTACCGAGTCCACCAGCCGAGTACCAACGATTTGGACCTCTGAGTACAAGTATGATAACTTTATATAAAAAAATACTTCAAAATGACGATTAAAAACAATTATTTTTTGTATAACTAATTTCTAGCTTACAATGTGTGCTTGTTTATATCAAACATGAATACATCACAGATAACTACAATTTCACTTTTTTCCAAGAGCTTCATTCCTTCATTCCTTGCATTAACGCACGTAAGGGAAGCGGAAGAGGAAGTGGTATCCGTATTTTGACCACGGATTCTAGTAAAGCACCCGGTGTTCTGTATTTTTTTGGCCACTTGAAGATTTTTGTCGACATTTTTCTGACTGCAGCTGTTTCGCATGCGGGCACAAAGTTTGATTATAACTGACTTGTCACGTGATTGCGTTCACACATACACTGATTGGCTAAATCCCAGGCTTGAGGCAACGGTTGGAGGTCGAACACAACTGTTCCGTCCTAACTGTAGATGCGTCCCAGCTGGGAAAGGTCCCAACTTGAGTCTTACAGCTGGGACGGCCCAACTACAGACCATCCTACCTCCATGTACAGACCATGTAAACCTGTGACGTCACATGTGTACAAAAGATCCACAGAGCCTGGACTTCTTGCTGGCACGATTTTTAAAACAGCCCAATGGAAGAAAATATTAAATTTTGTACTTTATGGAGATTGAATCATCTGATTTCTATCATTTGTTGATAATGAAGAAAGGGGGCAGATCTCAAAACTTGTTCAGCTGTTACTTTTATAACCCTTGAATTTATGTGGAAATTATGACACAAATTGTAAAAATTCTCATATGACCAGTGCAGTAACCTGCCTGCCAGAAAGGCCCTGGAATATACAGGATCACTATATTTGTAAACAAAGGTTACAGGGTCTATAGTTGGGATGCTTCTACAGTTGGGACTGAACAGAACTATACTAGAAAGGTTGAACCTTGGTTGAACTGGCACTGCACAGACGATCACGTACAGTCGGCATAAACACCAGCAAGCTGTGGAAATCAATTTTATTTTCTCATATAGGCATATCAACGCGAGTTCGCAACCGAGTAGATCACTGATGAGTGACGACTGAAGTCGAAAAATAAAAATCCCAGCTGCGTAAAACTTTGACAATAGATAACAACTGTAAAAACTCAAGACGTAATGCAATATCGACCAGGCATTGATTAATGATAAGCTTTATAGTCAAATTATTGATAGGTATTATTACAGATTGGCAAGAATGTTGTCAAAAAGTCGAAAAGTTGAGCGTTGGGGTCTCTCAAGTAAAGACAGAGGTTTCGGGGCGTGGCTTCGAAACCCAGTCGTGACACTTGTGTCCTTGAGCAAGACACCTAACCATAATTGCTTCTCATAACCCAGGAGTAAATGGGTACCTGTAAGGGTAGGGGCGGGGAAAGAATGTGTCAAACAATTTTGCATAGAAAGGTATTCAGACTGAACATGTACTGTGCACTGAATGCGAATATTAAGTAGCAAATTATGATTTTTGATTAGCAACTAATACAATGTGTGTAGCATTTTCGTTCACTGGATTGTTGATGTGACTGATTAGCAACCTGTGCTCCCATTTGGATGCCGGTGCTGCATACTCCAAAGGAGTTGAGCTGGTTTTAGGAATGCTTAAGGCTATGTGAACAGGGGTAGTAATAGTGCAAAGCGCTTTGATGCAACACTAGCTCTATGGATACAATCAGTTTAAAAGCCAAAAATACATTGTACAGTTATTATTACAGGGTTTGCCTTTCACTGGTCTGTCAGCATTTTCCACTAGTCCATATTTTAAGGTTTTCTTTCAACATTGTCATTAGCATGGGACTAATTATGAAGTGGTTTACATGTAGCGATGGGACTTCAGTAATAAACTAGCCAGCAAGACTAGTTGGAGAGAATTCTGACTGGCCCTTAGGTGTTTTAACTAGCATTTGATTTCGCGATATCACAACGTGCACAAGAAATATCATATTTCTCCTTGTTCCGGTAACTCCTCGAGTTGGGCAACGTCCCGTAGCCTTAGATCCTGAGGGTCTTTTGCAGGATCCTTGCTGTTCCCAAGAGGGCCGCCTTAAGCAATGTATCTCATATAGATGTATCTCGCTCCAGCGCCTTCGGGTGTGATGCCAAGAGTGCCCAAAACCAACCACCACGGGAATAAACCTCCACCTTCACTTGCCACAGAGGTTGTGGATCGTTTCCTTTTCCCCTTTGAAGCTGCCCTCTACATCACCCATGCACAACTATATCAATCAATGGGATGACACACCTTCTCCGTCTTATCCAAAACAACAACATCCGGACGTCTGTGTGAGGTGTAACATTAATACCGAACATTCAATGAAAAACTTTTGGACCTTTTTTGCAACCACCTTTGTCGTGTCCCCAAAGTCTGCGACATGAACAATGCACACATATTTTAAACCAAGAAGGGGTCAGACTATGTGTCCATCCTCGGTTAGGTTAAATTGATTTGATCACACGAAGTGGCTTTATTGGCAATTTATGCTAATTGAAAGTTGCATATTCATGAGAACGTATAGGTGATGTTACTCCGGAGTAGACTGAAAGTCTCGTGCATGGTATTGGAATATCGTATAAAAAGGCGCGATTTGGGTTTCGGTCACACGTTAGCTTTCACATGACTTCCTAAAACACAAATTTAACCAACGTCCCTTGTTTTGTTTTGTTGTTGTTGTTGTTGTTGTTTGTTGTTTGTTTGTTTGTTTGTTTGTTTGTTTGTTGTTGTTGTTGTTGTTGTTTTTTTTTGGGGGGGGGGTAAAGTTCATGATTGTTCATTCACTGAACACTTTCTTCTACTGGTGACACATTCTGTGCATGAGAATAATGATATCGCCATAGCAAGGGTCCTTGGTTATGGCACAGTTATCGTTTCACACATCGTGGTAATTTCAACATGGTTGCTTTTTCTTTAGGAGTTCTGGATCTCTGTTAAAAAGAACAAAGGTCTTTGTTATAACAATAGTCCTTGGTTATTATTTAACAAGGATAGCTTCCACACGACTGGAATTTGCTATTTTTTAACGTCAATGTGATTTTAGTCAAGGTCTCTTGTTAAAAATGGTCTCGTGTGAAACGACCTTGTGTATAGGGGAGGGCGAAAGCAATTAGCTGTATCTATTTTTATAATGATTCCATAATTCAGATATTATATATACTCATGTTGACTGATACTTAGAAGCTTATTGCAATCACCACACGATCGTTTTCAATTCCTCCGATCGTAGAAGAGAAACACTGACCCTCGTAGTTTATACCCGATAGCTAGCTATGAATGGGTTTCCAATATAGGCGTGAAGGAATTCAACTTTCTCTCGAAAAGATCGCCATCGATGCCTGTTTATTTATTGCGTGCGAGAGTTCGGTGGCAGTCATCGCACCGTCAGAATTGATTGGAAAGGCCGCTATACGGTCGGGGTATGTGTGGCCTGTGACTACGCGCACCAATCCGTATGACGTCAATTTTCTCCAATTCCTAAATATCTTTGTGATTATTTTAGTTGTCCTCTAAGGGGACATGTGGGAATGTGTATGGAGCAATAAACACAAAAGCAATGCGATCTGGACAGGTATGTTGAATATTTACTAAAATTAACAACGCGAGCGTGTTATGTGTTTATTTCGATACGGTTCATAACAAAACGGCGGTAAACTTGAATGTTGACTTTTTAGGAACGTAGGTTGAAAATAGAAGTTAAAGGTGGGTTCATCGTTCGGTTTGTGTCAACGTCAAAGCTGATTTACAGGCAAAATTATCGAGAAAGGTGCAATAAAAGTCATCTGTGAATGTGTCAGTCGAATACAGTGTCTACTTGTTGAGAAAACAGAAAAAACTGTCACGGTGTTTTCTCCATCCACGTTTAGCAATATGAAAAAGCACTACATGTGCTCGTTCACAGCGGGTACCAACCGCATCTCTGGGTCGTATTGAGGGCAGCATGCAAAGGGAGAACATTTCAAAAGGTCGCCTAGATGCGAACTTTCTCTCTCTATTATTAGACATAGGCGTTTACCCGTGGTCTCCTCCTCAAATTGTACACCGCTGGAATCACTGGTACCGCCCCCTCCACAGCCCGTATTTCCAGTGCTGCTGGAGAATCAAATTTGTTGACATACTTTAATTGATTTCTAATCAACGGGGGGCATTTCACGCGAAATAACTTCATAGGACGCTTGGGCCTACCATCTTTATATTAAGTGCGGTAGGCTTTCGGATAAAAAAATACAGACTTTCTTTTCGGGTCATTACTTACGGAAGTGTATTGCCGCCACATGAATAACAAAAAACCTCTCTTATATTGTACGTACACGATAACTTATCGTATACGTAGTAGGCCTACGTGTACGTAGTAGGCCTACGTACACGATAATAATATAAGTTGGGAATTATCGCGTACGTACACGATAATTCTCAAAATTCCCAACTTATCGTGTACGTACACGATGCATCCAAACTTATCGTGTACGTACACGATAATTCTCAACTTATCCTGTGCGTACACGATACATCCAAACTTATCCTGTACGTACACGATGACTTATCGTGTAAGTACACGACAATTATCGTGTAGTACACGATAATTCCCAACTTACCCTGTACGTACACGATACATCAAAACTTATCGTGCACGTACAAGATGACCTACCGTGTACGTACACGATAATTATTGTGTACGTACACGCTAAACACGCTAAAAGAGAGACTTTTTTATTTATTTATGTGGCGGCATACGTTTCCGTAATTACCAAAGTATGACACTACCTTTAAAACCGTTGAAAAACGACAGCGTGGGTTTGGAAAAGATAATCGTGAAAGATACTGATGTAAAGACAAATGTACTGTGTATAAACACATTATTGTAGGTACTAGGCAATTACATTCACGTGGGCTGTATTGTTTATATACAAGTTAATATACAAACGCCGGTACTACACGAAGCTAGCCACTGGTCTGGTTTCTGAAGGCACCTTGTGATAAACAAATATAAATTTGTCTTTTAACAGGGATACCCAATATAACTCATTGTGATTACTTTAGCCAACAGGCCTATGTTATTTTTGAGCCGACATTGTGACGACATCACGTCATCATTCTTTTTGAAGCCGCATCATTCCCTTCAAACCTCCCCCCCGTAAAAAACACCCTTACATTTGTCATGTATTTTCGCTTCATCTTGGCACCAATTTTCTTTCAACGATTTAATCGCACCACCCTCTCTATCTGTCTTTGTTAAAAAAGTAAGAGCTCGGTTCCTTGACTCATATTCATAAACTAAGGTGTAATTTGTAAGCTATGTTGGCCTTGTCTCACACTTGTCTTGTCTGCTTCATTTGTCCTGCGTCCATGTTTTACGGTACCTTGGTTGCATGTGTGTCTGTACATAGATTAGGGAACAAAGGCGTCTTGCTTAACCTTATACCTAAATGTTGTCATTAATTTGCTGCTTATTATTGAATCACTGTGTGTACTTAATATATATCAAATCTCATTCTAATGTATTACTTGTGTAATTTCTACATAATTGTGCGTTATTGTAATGAATGACAGCATTAAAATAAATGTTACTACATGGATGAATGAATTGAATGAATTTACCCATATTTTAGACTTTCTACAAAACCAGCAAATTTTATAGTCTGGCTCCTAAATGATAAAAAACTCTCTGTGAAACGCTTGCTCCACAAAAATGCTTAAAGGCACTGGACACGTTTGGTAATTGTCAAAGACCAGTATTCTCACTTGGTGTATCCCAACATATGCATAAAACAACAAACCTGGTGGAAATTTGGGCTCAATTGGTCATCGAAGTTGCAAGCAAATAATGAAAGAAAAAACACCCTTATTGCATAAATTTGTGTGCTTTCAGATGCCTGAAAAAGGCTTCAGGCCTGAAGTTGTTTTCAGATTCAAATATTTTAGTGAGAAATTACCTCTTTCTCACAAATACGTTACTTCAGGGGGAGTCGTTTCCTACAATGTTTTATACCATCAACAGCTCTCTGTTGCTCGTTACCAAGTAACTTTTTATGCTTATATATATTTTGAGTAATTACCAAACGTGTACAGTGCCTTTAAGAAGCAAAGAATCAACTTTATTGCGAATAAAAGAAGCAACTTTATTTCAACTTTTGGCCGCCAGACGACAGGGTCGTGTTATTTTGAGGCGACACAGACTCGGGATAGCGGCGGAGATTTCCCCGGCTTCAATTTGTCTAAATTAATGACAACATCGATCCTTCCATTTGTCAGGTTAATACGGGGATCTTAAGCTAATTCATAGGAATTTCTGAGACTTTTTGAGCTAGAAATTTGATATCTAAAAAATACGAGGGGAAAAAACCCCTAACAATACTAATAAAGTTGTAGTAAAAATAATGAACCTCAGAAAATGGACATTTCTCCGAATTAGACGTGAACTTTGGAATTTTGCCTCACGGCAAGGTCGACAGCCGAAACCCCCCCCCCACTGAAAAACAAACAAACAAAGAGTTTAGAAAAGCATGAATATCATTAACATATTTTTAACTTAAAGGGATTGTAAACGATTGTAACCCACTGTTTTTAGAACCCACTGTTTGTTTCAATCCTATATAGTTGTAGATACCATAAAACCAACCTGTGAAAATTTCATTTCAAAAGGTGGTAGCGTTTTTGAGATATTGCCGAAAATCTGGAGTGGTTATGTCCACGCCGGAAGAATAATCTGCAATTGGAATACACAATATGAGAAACCGTACTGCAGTAACGCTTCTCAGATTCACATTTTTGGGGGATAAAAAGTGATATCTTTCTAAAAACCGCAGTACTTCGAATTGAAAAGTTTCTCAAAATGCATTATACTATCCAAAGGTGCTGTACTTCTTACCAAGTAAGTTTTTACTGCCATTAATTTTCAGAGTCATTACCAAACGTATACAGACCCTTTAACATATTTTTAACTTATAGTGATAGGTTTATAATCTATAGTGACACACCACAAAACATTTTAACTATCTCGATGCAAGTGACCTAAAAACCATTACTTTTTAGTGTACTACGATAGGCCTACATTAATTGAACTAGTAGAATGTTAGAATGCAAGTAAACGGTAGTGAGAACATATTTTTAAACTTATAGTGATAGGTCTTCTAGTCTATAGTGATACACCACAAAACATTTTAACTATCTCGATGCAAGTGACCTAAAAACCATTACTTGTTAGTGTACTACGATAGGCCTACATTAATTGAACTAGTAGAATGTTAGAATGCAAGTAAACGGTAGTGAGGTAGATAAGGGGAATATTTGGGGAATTGTGCTTTTGATGATAAGTCTGAGTATGTCATGAAAAAGATGGTTAGCTATAGGGCCAACACAGGTTTGAATTTAGGGAACAATATAATAATATGTATTAGAATAACGAGCAATTTTCAAAATAGCTGCCCTAACTTGTTTTGCTACCTGAAGTTTTTCGAAGGACAAATCTGCGATGGCCCTATAGCCAAATATCTTTCTCATGACATTCTCTGACAGTGTGCCAAATTCCATGCTTGTATCATCAAAGCAGAAATGACCGGACATATTTGTTTTGGAGAAAATTACATTTTAATCACAAAATAAGACATGATAGATTTATTGAAGAGTGTCCACCTTCCAGGTATTTTGTTCAATATATATTTTGAAGTAGGGTGAAAAAACAACAACTAGGTGCAATCATTAAAAAGAACACCCAAATACCCCTAAAACAAATCCAAACAAGTACAGAAGAACAAAACAAAACAAAACAAAGACAAACAAACAAACAAACAAACAAACAAACACCCCAACAAACAAACAAACAAACAAACAAATAAACTAACTATAAATACACCACCAAATAAACAAACACTCCAACAAACTAACAGCAGGCATAATACACTTAACACCCACTTCCTCAGTACCCAAGGATGTGCACAACATCGATAAAATTCAAAATATAAATGTACACAGGTTTGCATTTACATGGTGTAAAGATCGTGGTGAAAAACTCCCTTGGGGGAATAACATATTCAGCTTGAAATGCTTTAGTTTTTGAGAAAATAAGTAAAACAATTAATTTTGATCTTGCGAGTCCAAAACCCGATGTTTAAAAAATTGTGAAAACATGGTATGTTCCCCCTTCCCCACCACCACTATTTTCTCGTGACTCCGATGACCGATTGAGCTTCATCTTTCACAGGTTTGTTATTTCCATGTATCTGTTGGGTCACACAAAGTGCGGATACTGGTCTTTGACACTTACCGAGGTTGTCCTCGTGCTTTAAAGGCACTGAACACATTTGGAAATTGACAAAGACCAGTTTTCTCACTTGGTGTGTCCCAACATATGCATAAAATAACAAGCCTGTGAAAAATTTGGGCTCAATTGGTCATCGAAGTTGCAAGAAAATGATGAAAGAAAAAACACCCTTGTTGTACAAATTTGTGCGCTTTCAGATAGGAATAAAAACTTGTTGCAAGAAGTTTTTATTATTTTAGTGAGAAATTACCTCTTTCTCAAAAACTACGTTACTTCAGAGGGAGTCGTTTCCTACAATGTTTTATACTATCAACAGCTCTCCGTTGCTTGTTACCAAGTAAGTTTTTATGCTAATAATTGTTTTGAGTCATTACCAAACGTGTACGATACCTTTAAATCATATTGCGTCATATGTAGATGCCAACGCAACCAGCGTGAGTGTTGAACGATCCTTGTCAACGCTCTCAAAGTTGGAATTTTTCACAATTCGAAAAAAAAAAAAATGGTAATAAGTTCGCATCAGTCATATCACTTCCGATTCCACTGAAGCATCTCATTACACTTGTCAACTTCAAAATTGAACTTTGTATACACTTTGCGATTTAATAATCCCAGCCTGGCGATTGCCACTGTTGTATCCAGACCGACGGGAGTTTAGAAGGGAGCGGCCTAGCCCAAGCTACGTGTCACTCAAATCTAGATTGATAAGGGTGTATTTTTTTACTTCCTTTTTTTTGTTAAACCCTCGGCTACTCCAAGCTGTTTAGGATAGGGTGTAAGATGTCTGATAGCCCCGGAGTGATTTTGGACTGCTTCAGGCGTGGGTTAGGCCGTCATGTCTTGACTGGTGACTGGCTTAGTCAACTTTCTCCGCTGATCCTCACCTGTTTACTAAGAGAATTGTCTGACAAAAAAAGTGACATTCTTTTTTTTTCTCTCTTCCTTCCTCTCTCTCTTCACTAGCTAGATGAAGATGTCCTGCCGTGGTTGGCTAATTCTTGTGGTTCTTGAGTGGAAACTTGCAGCGTATAAAGTTGTCTCCCTGCCTGCCGTCTTCTGAGAGTTGCTTCAGGACGCATAAAGTGTGGATGCCAAGGGGGTACTGAGATGGTGTGTTCCTTCGGGCTTACTAATGAGGCGTCGTGAGCAGACTTCAAGAACAAGGTAGGCCTTATGATTTTCTTGGTCACTTTGCAACTTTTGTTTTGTTGTACTAAATTATATTTATGAAATCAAACACTGTCTTCGTTATAATTATTTAAAAAATCAAAACAATTATCACTTTTAACACTCAAGAAGTGTTATAGAGTTGTACCATAGTCCTTCGACCGTTTCAACCCTCCTGTTGATTGAACATTCGAAACAATTCAAAAATCCTTCCCTCACTCTTGACCATTTGTACACACTCCATAGGTTTATAATTAGGTGTACCCAACCGTACATGGTCCGTGAAGCGTGTACATGTACATGGTTTTGAATTGTGAAACAGTGGGCTCCACAGTCGACCTCAAAGTAGGAGGGTTATCTTTGTATATTATATTTTTTTTCTTCGAATGGACAGTTTAAATTGATCTTGTTTTAAAATTATAAACGGGAACTGTATTGTCTGATTTAAACTGGTAATGAAACCAAAGATGCCTCATAAGTGAACGTAATCACTGTATAGCTCGCAAGCCTGAGGAAACCTGTAAAAAAGGGTTTTTGATATGTGAACCAAAGGCACTGGGGTTAACCCCTACTCTTCCACGATATGTGTTCTGGGTTCTTTTACGTGCACTACCAATGCTAGTACACGGTATCTACGGCTTAATGTCCCATCCGAAGGACAAAGCAATTATGGTAAAGCGTCTTGCTCAAGGACACAAGTGCCACGACCGGGACTCGAACCCACACATACGCTGATCAGAAACACCAGAGCTTGAGTCCGGTGCTCCTAAACGACATGCAACAAATGCTATACTTCAAAATAATTATTTTAAAATGTTCACATTTTGAAACTGAGATTTTCAACACAGTTGTTTATTTTTTATGTATTTTGTAGAATATTTATTATTTATAGATTGTTTTAATATAATACTTTAAACATTAATACAGACGAGATCCTCCATTGTGCTTCTGACACGTATACGTTCCTATATTATAAAATATCGAAGATTCGGACGAATTTTAAAAAAATATTTTGTTCTTAAATTATTATAATTTTATTATTTAGTTACTTGTATGGCTAACAAAAACATTGTCCCTGGCTCCTTTTAAGAAAGGTGATTATGAAGTAGGCCTATAGGCTATAAACAAAATCAGAGCTCGGGATGGGGTGGGGCTATGACGGGAAAGAGAGGGGGATCGAGTTTTGTTTCTTCTTCAAATAGTTCCCCGTAATGACTCCCGTTCTACCTTTTACTTTCTTCAACTTTTCGTTTAAAATCACTCGCCATCGTATAGTAGTTCATCGTAACATGTAATTTGTGGATATTTAGCATTCAACATTGGTTGCTATGTGGAGCTTATTTAGTGTGGTGTACCCGTAGGAGATTCCAGGCTGGAATGATAGATGGCGCACTTTTCGGGTACTCTGTTGATACGGGCGTACTGCATGTAAAATGAACACATTAAAAACAACTTGAGGGAACCTGTATATTATGGGAGCACGGGGTGAACATTTGGACAACTTTCAATTGCAGAGTTATCAACTGCCAATGCTAGTACACGGTATCTACGGCTTAATGTCCCATCCGAAGGACAAAGCAATTATGGTAAAGCGTCTTGCTCAAGGACACAAGTGCCACGACCGGGACTCGAACCCACACATACGCTGATCAGAAACACCAGAGCTTGAGTCCGGTGCTCCTAAACGACATGCAACAAATGCTATACTTCAAAATAATTATTTTAAAATGTTCACATTTTGAAACTGAGATTTTCAACACAGTTGTTTATTTTTTATGTATTTTGTAGAATATTTATTATTTATAGATTGTTTTAATATAATATTTTAAACATTAATACAGACGAGATCCTCCATTGTGCTTCTGACACGTATACGTTCCTATATTATAAAATATCGAAGATTCGGACGAATTTTAAAAAAAATATTTTGTTCTTAAATTATTATAATTTTATTATTTAGTTACTTGTATGGCTAACAAAAACATTGTCCCTGGCTCCTTTTAAGAAAGGTGATTATGAAGTAGGCCTATAGGCTATAAACAAAATCAGAGCTCGGGATGGGGTGGGGCTATGACGGGAAAGAGAGGGGGATCGAGTTTTGTTTCTTCTTCAAATAGTTCCCCGTAATGACTCCCGTTCTACCTTTTACTTTCTTCAACTTTTCGTTTAAAATCACTCGCCATCGTATAGTAGTTCATCGTAACATGTAATTTGTGGATATTTAGCATTCAACATTGGTTGCTATGTGGAGCTTATTTAGTGTGGTGTACCCGTAGGAGATTCCAGGCTGGAATGATAGATGGCGCACTTTTCGGGTACTCTGTTGATACGGGCGTACTGCATGTAAAATGAACACATTAAAAACAACTTGAGGGAACCTGTATATTATGGGAGCACGGGGTGAACATTTGGACAACTTTCAATTGCAGAGTTATCAACTGCGGCCGCATCTGGTAGAGGGCAAAGCAATTGACCTGCGGTATTAGAGTCACTGCCACATCAAATCCAAGGCTTTAGGGGCACGGACATGAGATATTAGCATCTGACGGCTGTGAATTGGTCTTGTAAACAAGATCTGCGAGCCGAGAACTCTGTTGTTGTATCTCTGTGTAAGTCCTGACGGTTCGGAAATCTAAATTGAACAAATAGTAATGGTAATAATTAAATAATTATCATAAAAAAGTTAACGAAAACGAAATGAACAGAAACGAAAACGAAATGAACATGATAATCATCCTAAGATCATCGTGGAGAAAATGCAGCAGTAATTGATTGGTTTTCTTGAGACCGGACTTGAGACTTGCCAGGAAGTACTTGAGACTGTATTTGGGACTTGCTCTTATTAACTTGAGATTTGACCCAAAGGACTTGACAATCCATCTGAGACAAGTACTAAAGACTTGACTTAAGATTTGATCATGAGGACTTGAAACTTTATTTGAGACTCGTTCTTAAGTACTTCAGACGTGACTTGAGATTTGACCAGAATGACTTGAGACTTCAATTGAGACTTGCTTTCAAGTTTTTCAGACTTGATTTGAGATTTGGCTCAAAAAATTTGAAACTTCATTTGAGACTTGCTCTTAAGTACTTCAGACTTGAATTGCGATTTGACCCTAAGGACTCGGGGCTTCATTTGAGGCTTGCTCTTAAGTACTTTAGACTTGACTTGAAACTTGACCCTAAGGACCTGGGACTTCATTTGAGACTTGCTCTTAAATACTTCAGACTTGACTTGAGATTTGACCCTATCTAGGACTTCAGATGTCATTTGAGACTTGATTTTATGGCTTCAGACATGACCTGAGATTTGACCCTAAGGACTTGAAACTTCATTTGAGACTTGCTCTTAAGTACTTTAGACTTGACGTACGATTTGACCCTAATTACTTAAAATTTCATTTGAGACTTAATCTTAAGTACTTGACACTTGACTTGAGATTTGACCCTATCTAGGACTTCAGACGTCATTTGAGACTTGCTTTTAATGACTTGAGATTTGACTTGAGATTTGACCCTAAGGACCTTGGACTTCATTTGAGACTTGGTCCTTACTATTTCAGACTTGTCACAAGATTTGACCCTAATAACTTAAAATTTCATTTGAGACTTAATCTTAAGTACTTGAGACTCACTTGTGATTTGAGCCTGGTGAGGTCTTTCTTGAGAGTTGGATCTTTAAAAAAAACCTGCTTCAAGTGGAAACATTTCTGATGTAGATGAATAATATTATACAAAAAAGTGGGCTTGTGATAACTCTATAATATGATGGGGACAATGTCAGGACAAGACTTGCAGGAGTCGAGACCTATCCTTCTTGTCATGTTCAGTTAGTCTGGTTCCTGAACTTCTCAAAATTTCAATTCAAATACTGGTGGCAAATGAATCAGAATGGTGCAGAGAGGTCCGTCATCTTAGGTTTTGGTTGAACACAAAAAACCACTGTTGTCTTCAGTCAAAATCTTGTAAAACTGTCAAATAAGTAGCGTTGGAAAAACCATCAAGATCGCCGTTGCTTATTTTGATAGCAATAGCGGCAATTGAAATAAGCCTGGTGGCGTTAATGCAAGTTCACAGAATCCCCGAGAAAGCATAACAGGTTTTTTTGTTTTCACTGTAAAACTTGAGCACCTATAAATTGAAAATTAGAGGATATGAATGAATACGCTCTCCCCAAACCATAAGCTTGTATTTTGTTGCCCTTCTACAACACATAGCATACTAGTACTGAGATAACATTTTATGAAAATAATATATGAAAAACTCCCTGTAAAAACCAGGTTTGCACATAAAATTATCTCCCCACTATCCTAAGCATGAACTCGACAGCGCACTTTCTTGATATTTGGCTCGCCACAAAATGCCAGCATTATTATTATCTCGTCATTTTCTTCCCGCCCTTTTTGATCACCTTGTCGCTCGGTGAACCCTGGATTATATAGGTCACTGCCAAAACCTCAGTTTAATGTCACGGGTACCCGTGGTTGGCAGCTTGATGTAAGACCGTTGTCACTTATTGAGAAAGCAGTGTAAATATTGTGGTCAGGGGAGTGAATAGCTGTCGGTCGGATACGGTGAAACCGGGGACAAAAAACTTTGACACAAACTGGGTTCGTGGGAACTTGACGTTTATTTCTACTTTAAAAATGAAGAGACGCGAGGGGGCGATCTTGGAATGTGGTCCAAGAGAAATAGTTTTAATTGTAAAGTTTGCGTTGTATAGCATGGAGGTGGTAGAGCTGCCAACTCTCCCTGATTCTGCCCAATGTTCCCTGATTTTATTTTTCCTTATTCTGAGAATTTCTTTTTGAAAATCTTCCTGATTATGGAAACTGTTTCCCATTAATATGTTGAATGTAACTTTGAATGTCTCACTGATTGTTGTACAAAATCTCACTGATTGCAAGATGCAAATGTTGGCGGCTCTGATGGTGGGACGGTTACGCGTATTATGCCTTGCCGTTCGGCCCCTGTGGACCAGAGTTCGTGTGCCGAATATTTTTGTGTGGACTGCCTTAGGTTCCCAGCCTTAACCATTTATGATTGTCCTCATTTTTACAATTTGTGGCTGGTATCCTGCTCATTTTCGCAAACTGTTAAGCAACAATTTTTGCTTACCCGTTCTTGCTTGTGTAGTGTTGTAGCAGTCGTTATTATGAGTTGAACAAAAATGTAGGATACGATTTTAAATCAATACTGTGCGACTTTTGTTTTGGGGAAATGTGATTATTAGAACGCCACGCTGACGACGTGCCGACATGGTGCCGACCATGATTTGAAACCTTAAGGGGCAGGAATTGAAAATTTCCACCATTCGATTCTCCGTACTTCCACCGAACCCCCCCCCCCTCAACGTTCCATTCCGCACCCTCCTCCCTCAAATCTGCCCACGCGGCCAGCCTGTCATTCATCTTCACCCGTCGTGGAGCCTGGCGTATGTCAGCAGTCTTGCTAAACAAGTGTGCTTAACCACGTCCCTAGTGGCGTATTACACGACTTAGCCCTCTCGCGACAAACTGCACCCTTGGGGTCTGTCTTCGCTCACCGCCTGCCTACTTGAATTAGGCTGTGTCTGGATTGAGTGTCTTTTCCTATACGGCTTGTGGCTGTTGTGCAGTATTATATTAGTATATCAGATGCTGCGATTAAGCCATATCCTTAGCCAAAGCCGTTGTTTTTCAGTCAGGTACCAATCAGCCTATCTTGACACACGTAGTTGTAAATAGAAGCCTCCATGTACATTGTCATTGTAATATTTTGCAAAGGTTACAAGAATCAGAATTGATACCAAATAATAATAATTTGATTTGATCTGGTTTCTTCTACAATAGGAACACGCCCCCTCACCCTGGCTGCCCATCACACTGGGTACCCATCACACTGGGTACCCCACACACTGGGGTAGCCCCTCACCCTGGGTACCCCTCACCCTGGGTACCCCTCACCCTGCATTCCCCTCACCCTGGGGTAGGTGCCCCTCACCCTGCTGGGTACCCCTCATCCTGGGTACCCCTCATCCTGGGTACCCCTCACCCTGGTTACCCCTCACCCTAGGTACCCCTCACCGTGGGGTAACCCTTAACCCTGGGCACCATAGCCTCCACCCTGGGATACCCTTCACCATTGGTACCCTTCACCCTGGGTACCCCTCATCCTGGGTAACCTCCACCCTGGGATACCCCACACCCTGGGTACCCCTCACCCTGGGGTACCCCTCACCCTGGGTACCCCTCACCCTGGGTACCCCTCACCCTGGGTACCCCTCACCCTGGGTGACCTTCACCCTATGGTACCCCCTCACCCTGGCAGAGGGTCACAATATTATTACAAATAGTAATACATCCAATAATCATAATGGACATTTATAGCGTCGGTGTCTGACAATCATGGTACATGTAGATTTTTACCCCAGTGACTGGTCCATTTATTTCATTCCTTAAACCACCTCAGCTCCCTCGGGAGTATACAGCCTGTGCTCCCAAGTACGTAGCGCTTCAATCTAAATCAAGTCATATGTAGAACCATCTCCGACCACCAGGTACCCATTTACTCCTTGGTGAAGAGAAGCAATTGTTAAATGTCTTGCTCAAGGACGCAAGCATCATGACCGGGATTCGAACCCACACCCCGATGTTTTTGAGTCAGATGCAGTTGACCAGTGGTTTAAGAGTAGCAGTGTTCAGTGTATTAGTTGCCAACGCCATGCATCTGTTCTCTACAGGTGAATTGTGAATAGTAAAAAAGCAAACAAACAAACAAACAAACATACACCCCAACAAACAAACAAACTAACAAAAACAGAACAACAAGAGTTGTTCTTCACACATCAGCCGCCAAAAAAAGCCGTGATATTGTTCAGGTTTTTTTCTGACGAATCATGTTTATTTTTCAATGGATATTGTTCTTGTTTGTGCTTTTAAAATCCCCTTTGACGGTAACTTGTTTTCGGGAGTGGGGTTGGGTTTGGTGGGGTTGGGTTGGAAGAGGGGTCCGCTTTAACACTATACCCCGTGCAGGCATGTCAAATTCATTCCTTAGTTTCCATTCGGACCAGTTTCTATAAGAGTTAATACTTTCGGAACTGAAGACAAAAGCCCCCCTAATGGCCGGTTTTTTATCGGCAGGATTACCGCGGGCAATCAACAGGGATGTCGATAAACTGGTAGTCTGTCAGCAGGGGCTCAGCTATGGCATTGGTTCTTGATGACCCCTTCCATCGTCGCACTGTGCATACCGGGAGCTTTACCTCTAAAGGGGCTCAAGCCTTTACACACAAACACTCCACAGTCATATAAGTATAGTTCTTGACATATTTAATATTGTTCACATTGCCGGGATGGTGTCCTTCGGATGGGAGACATTAAGCTGTAGGTCCCGTGTACTAGGATTGGTAGTGCACGGAAAAAGAACACAGAACACTTATCGTGGAAGAGTAGGGGTTAACCCCGGTGTTTCTGGTTCACATAGCAAGCACCCTTGTTTACAGGTTTCCTCGAGCTTGCGCGCTACAGTGAGCAAGTTCACTTATGAGGCATCCTTGGTTTCGTTACCAGCAATATAGTAATAATAATAAAGGAAGGGACTCCTTAAAGGTATCGAACACGTTTGGTAATGACTCAAAACAAATACTAGCATAAAAACTGAATTGGTAACAAGCAACGGAGAGCTGTTGATAGTATTAAACATTGTAGGAAACGACTCCCTCTGAAGTAACGTAGTTTTTTAGAAAGAGGTAGTTTCTCACTAAAATAATGAAAACTTCTTGCAAGAAGTTTTTATTCCTATCTGAAAGCACACACATTTGTACAACTGGGTTATTTTACATGCATAACCCAACCCACGGGACCTACTTTACGTCCCATCCGAAGGACGAAGCAATAATTGTTAAGTGTCTTGCTTAAAGGTAATGTACACGTTTGGTAATGACTCAAAACAAATATTAGCATAAAAACTTACTTGGTAACAACATAGAACGTCCTTTCTCTATGGTAACAAGCAACGGAGAGCTGTTAAAAAAAACACTGTAGGAAACGACTCCCTCTGAAGTAACGTAGTTTTTGAGAAAGAGGTAATTTCTCAGTAAAATAATAAAAACTTCTTGCAAGAGGTTTTTATTCCTATCTGAATGCACACAAATTTGTACAACAAGGGTGTTTTTTCTTTCATCGTTTTCTTGCAACTTCGATGACCAATTGAGCCCAAATTTTCACAGGCTTGTTATTTTATGCATATGTTGGGATACACCAAGTGAGAACACTGGTCTTTGACAATTTCCAAACGTGTTCAGTGCCTTTAAGCTGTTGATCATTTAGCGGGGAACAGTAAACACAATCTCACTGCAGATCTAAGGAGACTGTATACGGCTATTGGCTCCGGCTTGGGCCGTCCGCCTTTTTGAAGACCCGTACCGCAAATGTACGATTTCAAAATGATTAACGGAGCCTAAACCAGAGCTTAAGCCAGAGCCTAAGCCAGAGCCTTAACCGAAGCCTAAGCCAGAGCGTAAGCCAAAGCCTTGGTTTCGAAAGCGCCTTGGTGTGACTGTAAACACATGGGATGTTTTTGGTAATTTGGGGACTAAATCCGTAGGAAACCCAGCAGTGCATAGATTGTTATGCCTTTCGTCGGCAGGAAAAAACTATAATATTTATGCGGTCGATTCGTAATACAATTCTGTAACAAACATCGGGGGGGGGGGTGGGTTCAAGTCCCTCCCGAGTCACTTAGTCACCAAAGATCTCTGGATGAGACCAGTGACAGCAGTGGCGTATAGAGAGACATTTTTTTTTTAAACAAAGGAATTGGTTTCCGTTTTATTTCAGAAACGAAACTGTTCCGAAACAAGGGGCCACCTCCATCTACTATACAATACTAATCTGGGCGATCGTGAACTATGCATGAACGTATACTTTCAAATAAACGGGCGGAATTGTCCGGTGAATTGGCACGCAGAATTACATACCGTCGGTATATAAGATTTGAAGGGACGAGAGCTGGAGGAAGAAGGGGGGGGTGCGGTTTCTTGGTGGACTTCAGAGAGGGAGTTTTGTAGAGGTGGAAAAGTTGGCACAGGACCATGTAAGCATGGAGAAGTCAATTTCTTAAAGAGGGGCTCCAAGGTCAAAATTCAGTTTTGTGATGCACTCATTTTCTAATAGATCGAGTCCTCATGAAAGTGGGGGGGGGGGGAATTACAAATCTCTAACCTCGCTAAAAATCCGGTAAAGAGTGTTCTTTTATTTGATACTCTTTCACAGCGAAATCTGAAACATGACGTCATCGGACGTCAAAAACATATGGGCCGCCTGTTCATTCCAAATGTGAAAAAAAGATTGCGCTAGTTGTAAGGTCAAATTCAATTCCATTTTGATTGAATATCATACACATTCAGGAATGAACCAAAACTTTGAAATGTGACCTCATTGAATTTTTTCGGATTTCGACAAAAATTGCACTTTTTATAGAGGGTATCAAGCAGTGTGGCATTTTACACCGTTTTTACCGTGAAGTTTATAGAGACATGGAGTTGTTTCCCCATTTTCAGAAGGACTCATATTGGAAAATGAGTGGATCACAAAACAGAATTTGACCTTGGAGCCCCTCTTTAAAATTCAAACGTGCAGTACATGCATAATTATAACAGGCAGAATACCAATGATGATAATTTACACCATTGTCTTCCACTGTCACTTAGTTTGAGTATAATAATATTCACACTGAAACAATGACTCCCCAACTTGCCATATCGTTCACTGTGACTTTCTTGTTTATGTTCTTCGCATCCTCCCCAGCAGACCGTTTTGAACTCTTTGTGAACTGTTTAGGTAAAGCACTACACGGGCAATAGATGGCAAGTCGCCAGGGTATAATTTCAACACGGACCGAGTAATGTGAACACTGGCGAACACATCGCGCACGTGTATATAGTAATTTATTATTAGTGACATTCCAATAATAAAGAATTATGGTTTGATGGTGTTTGAGGGTGATAGCTTGTAATTGTGTCAACGTCCCCAAGAAAATTGCCCTCTGCAAAAAACAAATGGGGAAATATTAACGGCACTTGAGCAAAGGTAGTATATTGGGTTTAGGTAAACATCGCGAAAATAGAAGAGAAAGAAAGTCAAGATATAATAAGCGTCTGAAGTCCTCCATGGAAATGTCACAATTTTATTGCAGCAGCCGTAAACACGTAAGTGAACGTGTACAAATAAAACCTGCTGGGAACTGAACGTTTTCAATTATACACTAAGTCACGTGTGTGAGTGGAAGAACCTCCACACATATATAATTAGGGTAAGTAGCCCCCCCCCCCAAAAAAAAAAAACACAAAAAAAAAACAAAAAACACACACACACAAAAAAAATACACAAAAAACCCCCAAACAAACCCAAAAAACCAAAAAAAACCACAAAAAACCCAACACCATATGCCTATATTGTGTCGTGGCCGAGCGGTCTTCTGCATCGAACTCAAGTTCTGATGGTTGAATTATCGGAGTGTGGGTTCGACTCCTGGTCATGATACTTGTATCCTTCATCGGCAAGGCACTTAACCATAATTGCTTCTCTTAACCCACAGGTATAAATGGGAACCTGAGAGGGCTGGGGCAGTATTGTGTTGGATTAACCCCCTTCGCGCTAATTTAAGCAGTTGTATGTTTCCCAGTTGAGAAAGTTAGAGGAATGGTCTAAAAGTATGCCCGATGAACGGGAAATATAATGTTGTGAAGCGCCTTGATCTATAGCTACTAGGATGTGCACTATATAAGAACCAATTATTACATTGTTCCCTATATCTGGCAAATCAAAAAGGAACCAACATGATTATTGTAATAATAATAATACTAATACAAAGCATTTATTTAGCGCTCTAACTATCCAGAGGGGGTAACACATCGCTTAACACAAAATTAAACAACAAGCAAAACAGGATTAAACATATCAAGTAAAACACATAAGTGATTAATTAAACAAGTGAGTTTTGAGAGATTTTTTGAAAGCTGCTAGTGATTTAGAGTGGCGATAAAATAGGGTAAATTGTTCTAGAGTTTTGGGGCAGCAGCATGGAAGCTTTTGTCGCCAGTGATAGTACGGGTTTTGGGCACAACGAGTAATTTAGTATTTGTAGATGATCGGAGGTCACACTAATTCATTCGGAGAAAAAAAACAGGGAGATTCAGTTTTAATATCATAAATAGGGGTTCATTTGACAATAAAATGTGGAATTTGTCAGGCGATTTAATGCTTTACGGTGTTTATTACATCAACACTGTTCTTATTTGCCTCAGATGCGTGATAGCCCTCATGCTGTATCAGCAAGAAGTCCCAGATATTGCGACCAAAGGTTGCGTATGTGGGTCACTTCAGTAAATCAGAGGAAATCCCAGCCTAATACCAACCGGCAAATCGTCCTATCAGAAAAAGAAAAAAAATCGGGTATAAAGTTCGCCCGTTCATAAAGTCAGATCTTAAGACATGATGAAGTCGGAAAGACATAAAACCAACGCCCAGGAATGTTCACTCTATGGCCTCTTGGAGAACAATATGCTTTTGTCTTCTCCGGTGATGATTGGAATCCCAATTCATACTTTGTTTTTGTCAGATCGCGGGACGAGCTTGATTTAAAGGATTTCTAGAGGTTCGTGAAAGTATTCCGTGGGTTGAGGGTCGAACGGAAGGGGGGATTCCAGCACGATTTGTGGACAATCTTTTCAACTCATCTCAGTTTAAATCAGCACCTGGGCCTAGTTTCATAGAGCTGCTTAAGCACAAAAAGTAGCTTAGCACAACAAAATTATGCTTGCCAGAATAAGGTTATCAGCCAAACTATCATGTCACATGTACAATTTGTGACTGATATCCTGCTCATTTCGTCACTGTTTTCACGAAGAGCCACTTATGTCCAAACGTTTGATTGGGATTTTCATTTTACACGTATGGCTTAAAACTGCAAAATCTGCAATACGAAAGCCATGGTTTGCAGTTAAAGACCCCTCATATGATTCTGTATAAGTTTAACCTCTCCATTGACTAACTAATTTCGTTAAATATATTGGCTAATTGCCATAGTAATTAGTCAAAGATACGTGTCTCTTCGTGAAACCTAAAAAGTGAGATGTCCTACTTAAACACCAAACTGGATAGCGTGTTTTTACAAAGGAAAGGGGCGCGCATGTCACATGATCACGCACACACTGACTTAGTAGTGGCTCTTTGTGAAACCTGAAAATTGATTTGACCAACATTTTACGCTCTTCTGTTGCAATGTATTACATTGCATTTTGGGGGCCTGTGGCTCTAGCTCTTCGTGAAAACATAAAATGCATTTATTGAGATAAAGGCTCCTTCCTGTAATAATCAATAATTTGTCGTTTTAAGATTGTGTGGCTCTTCGTGAAAACGGTGACAATTTCTATTGGCCCATTTTAATAAAGTCTGTAAGCACAGAAACTTGCTATACGCACAGAGAAATCTTGTTTCGCTGAAACGGGTTACCAGCCAATGTTCCATAGAGTTTACATTGTTGCCACTGGTTCCAAACCCATATATTGCTTAGTTTGCTAAGCAAATAATTTTGGTAAGCAGTAATGAAATTGGGCCCAGCCCTCCAGATAAATATTTCCGCCTGGAATACCCTGACAATAGCATTTGAATAACCCCAAAAGCACCATATATTCGATTGCCGTACTCGAAATAAGCTGACATGGAAGTGCACAACATTCTTTCTATACTTAAACAACTTTTCCTTGTTTTCATTAAAAACAAGACCGCCGATTTTTGATTACGTTTTCCCGGGTTGGTTGCAAGAATAGTCTTGCTCCTTTCTAATTAGCAGCAAAATTTCACCATTCTGGGTGCAGCGTTTTGAATTGTCTGTATCCATTGACGATTTGTTCACACAGCGAGCGCAGCTTTTGCCAATAGTGACTAGCGCCCTCTAGTGTCAAACACAGCTCCATTTTTCAACTCACTCGTGCATCGGTGATGGCTCATGAAACACGGAAGGTTTGGTCCCGTGCACCATTCCATAGAACTCCTCACATGATGCAACTCTTTTTGAGAATTCCCGTGGGCGTAGGGGGGAAGTGGTGTACCCCGGCTGCGAATTGGCACCAAGTTGTCTCCGCCGTCACAATGGGGGTAAACTACGCTCAGGACATGATTCAATAAGAACCCGAAACCCTCCCTACAATTGCCCCCCATCTCATCCCACGGTCGCCTGGTGCTGAATAAACTCATTTTAGTCCCGCTGGTACCCATTCTTGTATAAAACCCCCCTAACCATCTCTCTATTTACCTATACGATTATCCTCTACTTTCTAATTTCGCGGACCAAAGAACCCCACTTAATTGCCGGGGAAATTGAGTAAGTTTCACGCACACACAAATGTTCTTGTTTCAACAATTGACTTAATTCGATGGAAATTGTCCACTCTGGTATCAGTTAACTTTCAACAGTAACACCATCTATTGACAGTTGATTTGCCCTGAAGACCTCGCTGGCACGCAAGACCTCATCAGGTTATTAAAAGGGTGGGATCATTTGCAAAATATAACCTTTCAATTGCTTTCTGTTTCATGATCCGTAAAAAGATGCATACCGGTCCCAGTTCACTGCCCCCCACCCCACCTCCATCCCAAGTCGACATTACGCAAACTTTTCATCTGTGTTTGACCAATTTCCTCACCTCCCCAACCCCGTTTCGTCCAGATTCAAAAGTCTAGTTGAATCCTGAAATTCGTTTGTCCTGCATATACTCATTTACGAACATAAACCCGAAATGTTTTCAAGCATTTTATAGCAGCAAGAAAGAGGGCATTGCGTTAATGGTATTATACAGGATTGGTAAGGATTAAAAACATCCGTTGTTAAATTTTAGTCTGAAAGGTTACTGGTTATGAAGTTCATACTAGAAACATTTTTTTCTGTAAAATACTGACCTCTGAAATAAAGCCATTTTCAAGAAAACTGAATCCGAAAAAACAAAAAACAAAAATCCCCAACAACAGCCGATTTCGGTTGTTATAACCATAAAATATAACCACAAGGACAATGTGTTTACATGCTGAAAAGTGTGCATGGTTTTTCAATATTTTCTCCTGAATCACACAATGGATCAAGCCCAAATTATCACAGGTTTGTTATTTCATGTATATGGCTGATCATATACATTTTTATACATTATACATTTTTCCCTGCCCCTTCTTTCCTCATTCTTTTCTGACTGTAAGTACTGGGTGGTCCTTCCTTCTTTAATGAGTTAATGGGGATGTATACTGGAGTCAACTCGGAATCTTATGCGAAACCTTACCGGGAGAGCCGGGGCTAATCCAAATAAATTTCCCCACTCTTAGCTTCTTTTCTTGTTGTTTTTAATTCGATTGTCATTTTCCCTACGACGAAGAGAGAAAGAGAGAAAGGTGTTCCAAATTTAGACTTCATTCAATCCACAGGCGGTGGTGATTTCGGGCCACGTGCACCGGTAACTCTGTCTGTCTGCCCCGGCCCCCCTTCCCCACCTCCACCGCTTTACACAAACGCACACTCGGCCGAAGGATTAGCGTTTTGAACCCTCGGGCCTTCCGTGCATGGGATCCTTGTCACGCTATAGGTCGGTATCAATGTCGACGAAAACACAACTCCCCAACCTTGGAGTCTGTTTGGTTTTTGACTCTGTGACGTCAAACAGAAAGAAAAACATGAACCGGGTTGTGTTTAGTGTATACACGTAACTAAGGACCGGTTGGGTTCCAGTTTCTCTTTATTCTCGAGTAAAGTCCTGATTCGTTTTGAGATTCATATCGAACAAGCTGCATGTCGACAAACTTTTCGGTTTTGCTCGACTTCAGCCAAGCTTGGCAGCTTCGGGTTTAGTTGAAACACAACCAACAAAATACGATCATATTTGCTGAAAATAGTTCTGTTTTCGTGTGTTGCTTGGAAGGAAATTGTTTGTCGAATAATGGATTATGCCCCCCCCCGGGAAAAGAGTTCTAAAACATGTTGGTTCTGAAACAATCAGGGGCGTTATTGTCGATGTACATAAACAATGTCTCTGCATAAATTTTAGACCACCTTTTGAGACGCATTTTACCGCAGTTTCATGTGCGGGGGGGGGGGGGCTCCCCTGCCCCCTTTGGCTACGCCACTGCGATGTCCTCTAGCCGTTTGATCTTCCATGTGCCATTCGTATACAACGCTGATTTCAGACGATGGGACGCCAGACATGATATTTAAAGACGTTTTCCCCATCGAAGTTCCCTGTGATTTGTTTTGATTGCCAGTTCCAATTTAAACTGACGTGTTTAAACTTACATTAATTATCAATTAGGCTCGTGTCACCGGAGCAAATGATTCTCTCTCGTGATCAGCCATGGAGAAAGGGAAACTGATAATAGATTAATTGTTGTTCAATAGCTCCGTGAATGACAGATGAACATGGCAGTCTGTTTTTTGTTTGTCTTAAATGTAAGCTCGAGGTTTGTCAGAGGTTTGTGGCTTTCGTTTACTCCTCTGCAGCCCACGCAGAAGGAAAAGGTAATGGGGGGGGGGAAACAACGTGCTGTGTGTATGTCAGCAGACAGATAAATGAGTCAGGTCGACTTTGTAAACTAATGTAAATTGGGAAAAATCCAAGCCTGATCACGGAGTCAACGGAGGCAATTACCTCCGTTGCCACTGGTCACAGTGCCCCTTGAAATGTTCCAATAAACAGGTACAATTTCCTCATAGAGGTGCACCCTTTACGAAGGGGGAAATGGCTTGGTGCACCTTGCCCTTTCAAAAACGGAGTATTTTGTCCATTGTGACAAAAGGAAAGCTAGTCAAAATGAAACCAAATATAACAAACAAGTAAATGTGCACTGGACACATCTAAAGAAAAAACCCATTAATAAAATAAGCATTTTTTGCGCCCATTTGGCTACCGGTGCATACTTCTAAGGAGTTGAGATGGTTTTATGCTTAGGGCCTGATAGACATGGGCACTAATTAATATTGTATGGCGTTTTGAGGGGCCTACTTGGCCGAAAAGTCGCTTACAAATTCACATTAATAATAACATTATTATTTTCTTACTCGTTCCCGTATTCGTAGTCTACCCGCATCCGTAGTGGTACACGCACACATTATCGTTGTCGTACTCGTACTCGTACCCGCATCCGTAGTGGTACACGCACACATTATCGTTGTCGTACTCGTAGTCGTACCCGCATCCGTAGTGGTACACGCACACATTATCGTTGTCGTACTCGTACTCGTACCCGCATCCGTAGTGGTACACGCACACATTATCGTTGTCGTACTCGTACTCGTACCCGCATCCGTAGTGGTACACGCACACATTATCGTTGTCGTACTCGTACTCGTACCCGCATCCGTAGTGGTACACGCACACATTATCGTTGTCGTACTCGTACTCGTACCCGCATCCGTAGTGGTACACGCACACATTATCGTTGTCGTACTCGTACTCGTACCCGCATCCGTAGTGGTACAGACACGTATGCGTACCCGTATGCGTACTCAAGTATAAGGCTAAAACACCTCTAATTGATTTGAGGTTTTTAAACAAACAAACAAGCAAACATGTATTCGTGAAATATGTAAGTGATGTCAGTTTGTTTTCATTTTGTACACCCATAAAGCCTTGGTCGTTTTAAGATAAGTGCACGAGCATCGATATCCTTCCAATTAAAGGAGAATCGATGGTGAAATAGTTGGCATACCGGAGTGTTTCTGTGGAGGGGCTTAGCCCAAATGGGTGGAGCCATACACTTGCACGTAATGAACAACAAGAATGTGCTTTTTACAAATATCACTCAATAATTCATTGTAAGCCGTTAAGAGAAAATCGAGAAATCAAAACACCCCATGATGTGTCGAACTGTTTGTTCAAGTTTTCTCTCTGTGGTGTGTGAACTTAAATCCAGTTACTTAGGCCTACTAAGTCGCAATGATGTAAAATAGATCGTAAACTATTAGGCCACTTAGCCCTATACCATAAGTTCATTATTATTCTATTATAATCATATATTTCTGGTTATGAAACTAAGGATGCCTCATAAGTGAACTTAGCTCGCAAGCCTGAGGAAACATTTGAACAAGGGTGCTTGCTATGTGAACCAGAAACACCGGGGTTAACTCCTACTCTTCCACGATAAGTGTTCTGGGTTCTTGTTCGTGCACTACCAATCCTAGTACACGGGACATACGGCTTAATGTCCCATCCAAAGGACAAAGCAATTGTGGCAAAGTATCTTGCTCAAGGACACAAGTGCCACGACCGGGACTCGAACCCTCACTCTGCTGATCAGAAACACCAGAATTTGAGTCTGGTGCTCTTAACCGCTCGGCAAAAACGTCGAGTCTCACCAACCAGCCAGCCACCCACCCACCACAAGTTCTTTTCGGGAACCACCCCTTCTTCGTGGAAGAGATTACATTCACATGGTTGTCACCCGTACTAAACTTGTCCCTTCTTGCTATGCACACGGTACACAACTTAAAATATCACTTAAGGTAAACAAACTTTCACTGGTAAAATGTGGTGAAATAATTCACGAAACTTTGACTTGGTTATGAAAGGCCCTTTTCGAAAACACGGTTTTGGCTTCTGTCATTGGCTTAGGCTTCGTCAGCCTGGTTGAAACGCCGTAATGAAAGCGTACGTTTCCCAATTAATTCACGGAGCCTAAGCCAAAGCCTAAACCCAAGTCGTGATTTCGAAAAGGGCCTTTTGTCAGAGTCACAAAATATCACCAAAATGTAATTCGTATGACTGTAGAGATGTGATTTTGTTGCGGTACATTGATTGTTGATATAAGTGGAATTTTTGTCAGACAACTGATGAAACATGATACATTTAATATTCACTTCGATGTTTTAATAGAAATGTGGGGATCACAGTAGTTAAATTTCATCTGTCAATCACCTTGTGTTTCGCCAATAACATTGGTGGCCAAACTTCCTTAAAAGTTTTAATTTTCTTTACAGTCTGAATATTTTACTCATTTCGTAAAAAGTTGATGCTTTTGCCGCTAAAAGAGCAGCAGCATTGACGTAGTGATGCGCCCGTATAAACGTTGATCTGGACTTGGGCATCGAGTCCGTACTTGGGCTAGGATCCATCCATGGTGCCCATTCACGGATTCAATTCAACTCGACATTTATTACAATATTGCAAAATGTACATACAAGTAATTATAAAGAAGGTCTATTGAACAACGGATGTACAAAGAACTTCTAGAAAAATATGAGACACAATGAAACAGGGGCAAATATGAAGGCATATTCAAAAGACAAAGCCTTGTATAGAAATGCCTTATAAAACAAACATACTGGACTTCTGAACAGAACTTAAGTTACGACAGAACGTACAGACAGGGACGAAACAGGACAAACAAACAAAGCAAACGCTACATAACGAGCTAGGGACGGAACAAGAAGGCAAATCATAAAACTAGAATCTCATAGAGGTGAAGGATGAAAAGAAAAGAAGCTACTCAAGATAATTAGAGCAAATATATGTTTTTTTGGTAAGAGTTCTTAAAACTACCCTAAGATGACCCCGGCTTAATCTTGCCAGCCATACTATTCCACAGACGAGGTCCGTCAAACCTCAAGGTGTTCAACACCGTCAAAGCAATGCACCGTTGTTATCAAGTTATAACTGTTGCCGCGGGCGTGGTAGTGTTCAAACACAAAGTGAAGGTGTTTCTTGAAAGTTTAGATTCTAACAGAAGAATGTCCTTAATAAAATGCCAGTTGTACACGATTAGAGAATATGTTTTTTATCTGTTTACAACACTTTGCAACGTTATGACGTTGCACAAGGATTGTTTGGCTGACAGCTTCGACCCCCCCCCCCCAGCTTGAGACATAAACGAAAACCATTTGTAAACAAATGTTGCGAAGTCTTAGTGACTGTCACAATATTTGAGACGACTTAATTACGGAATTAAAACCACAACTTCTCCCGCAGATGTCTTAACACTGATATCCGCAATTCCTCTTGACTTCGTTGGTTTGTGAAGTCTACAAAATGTTTTTTTTACGACACAAGTGAACAGGTTAAAGGATAAGTCTACACAATGAATGAAAATCGATCACGCCTTCGATTCTGTACTTCGCACAGCGCCAGCAAAACTCAATATAGTTTCCTTCGACCACACCCTCTGGGTAAACTATCTTCAAAATGACAACCAATACGTCCCATGTTGACTGGTGTTGGAGCCTGCTACACGCATTCACTCATTCGATTTTAGGTGAATTTCAGTCTGATCTTTTGGTGGGGAAAACAAGTGGGTACAGGTTGGGGAAGTTTTTAATGAGCTCGCTTGGGTGATGCGACTCAAGTTGCGTTAATTCCTGCAAAGGCCTTGGGTTCGATGAAAGAATCGGAGGCAGAAGATGGACACTGACCCTTGTTGTCGCTTTGTGGCGGATGGCAAAGGGCCCGATCATGCACATGTAATGCGGTGCCGTGTTGGGCCACCGGGGGACTATATAATTTTCCTTGTGTAGCTCCATGATTTGAGAAATTCTACCAACATTCATGGAGAAGAGAGTTCAAAAATGTACCTTGCTCCTACAAAAAAAAAGGATGAGAGATAAGTTGCAAAACTTAGCAGGTACCATCGTCGCAGTTTAATCCGTTGGAATGCAAGATTTTCTGGAGTTTCGTGAAAATTAAAATTGCAAAGCTCTTTTCCTACTGAATCAAAAATAGATTGAAATGTCACTTTTGACAAATTATAGCTTTACTGGTATCGTGTACAAGGTGGTCACAAATGTTGCCTTCCTCCCAGCCCAAAGGTACAGACAGACATACTTATTAGAGTGACATAGTGGGCATTCCACAGGTTGTGACTATGATCCCTTTTCTTTAATCTTTTCTGTTTTAAACATTGTGGGCATGAGCCCACAATGTAAGGAAAGCCCACAAGTACAGATCCTACTTACAGATAGCCCCTCAATGTAGCTCTAGTACGTACATGCTGACAGAGACAATCAATCAATTAGTCCTAGACAAACAATGAACGATGTGTTTCTTCCGTAAACGGCCGAGCTGACTGAGCCTCCAGCATAGTAACGCAGAAGGGTGGGGGCGGTTACCTTCATAAAAGTTACATTGCTCATAAAGGGTGTATGTATAGTTCGCGAAAGCATTGACATTCGTTTCAAGATTAAGACAACATTCATCTTTTACATTATACACGGTTCTTATAACGCACATAATCCTCAGCTTTACAATAGTATTATCCTTGTTCATCAGGCATACTTTAGACTATTCCTCAAACTTTCTCAACTCACTTGGAAGCGTACAACCCCAAGCTGCTTATATTTAGTGATAAGGGGTTAATCCAACACTATATCACATCTCACCCGGGCATGCTCCCATTTATATACACGTCTTGGTTTATGAGAATCAATCAGGGAGAAGTGCCTTGCTCAAGTACACAAGTGTCGTGACCGGGAATCGAACCCACACTCCGGTGACTATATAGCCATCAGAACTTAAGTCTGGTACCCTAGACCGTTCCACTAACACTGCCAAAGCTATGCACAGCGAAATTGTAGCGTTTAGCATCGAGTTTTTACAGGAAATTGCGCGTCCCAAGCTGTACTGTTTCCCAGAATGTTAAGAGCTTTACAGTATAGGTTTGTGCCACACACGATTTAAACAAGGCACTCTCTTGAACCGTAAATTAGTTTGAAAACTAGAGCCCGAAAGTTGTTCTGGGGAAAAATGGTCGATGAGCCTGCTGAAGTCACCTCCTGAAGACAGGGAGAACGAAACGTCGAATCATTTACGCTAGATGGGCGCTTCAGAACTGAGCGTTCTCGTTTCATTCAGTAGAACTGTTCAAAAGGAACGCTTGCAGTTCCCAACCGTATAACAACAGTCGTAGAGAGTATTTTTTATGGTGTGGATTTTGTCATCGATCGCACAGGTATGTCCAGTCATAATCAGACAGATAGACAAACAAAGCCAGTCACTCTGACAGCAGTAAAAAGGGATTTTATGTATTGTTTAGGCATAACTTACATACCGATATCGTTAAGTACCTTGCCCTGAACAGTCCCCAAAATACACCCCCGAATTACACCCATCCGAGAATCACCAATGACTCGGCGTTAGTGTAGAGAGCCCATCATTGCTTTAGGTCAACATTGGTTTATGGAACACGTGCCAGCTATTCGTTAGAGAGATAATGGACACAATATGGATGCTATCAGATCAATGTAACAGAACCGAGGCTGGCAGGGAAAACAGTATGGCCCCCGTGTTCCTATTACAACAGGCCTGAATGGAATTACACGGACTCCATTGACTCTGTTGCCCTTGTTCTTGGCCTTGGTGCCCCTTCAAGAGTTTCGATGTCCCAATGGAACTACCCTTTGCAAAATGAAAACGGCCTTGCCCTTTCATACGTAACATTTGGCTGACCTGTTATGAGAATCAGTATTGTTTGTTTTGACTGCACTGAAAACAAACTTCCGGCTCAGATTTGACACGAATTCTGGGTCCCACGGGGCCTGACCCTTTTCTGTGTCAGGCTGACCCGTAAACAAGTTAAAGAATTTGGGGATTTTGACTCGGATTCTGCGTCAGTGTGACACAGTTTTGGGTCGGTGTTGATTCCAGGTCATACTGACCCAGAAATGGATTAGGCCACATGGGACTCGGAATCTGGGTCAACTCTGACCCGGAAGTTTTCAGAGTGTGCGCGCGCACGAGGAGCCATGCAGTATTGCGAATACTTTATCTTTATAGTACAGTGTTGGGCATAAATTTAGCTAAAAGCTGAGAGTGTTTGTTTACATGGCAACAGTTGGTACTTGTTGTGTCCATCGAGCGGAATATTTCTGTCTCAAATATTGTCTTCTTTGAAAAGATATTGATTGTATACGTTTTTAGTTGTTTTTTGGTGTTTTTTTTAAAATGAGATATCGCCTAACATCACAGGGCCGGACGGCCACTTCAAGGTCAGGGTTACACTAACTGATTGGGCTGTCGACCCAAATCAACTGTCACCAGGGGCACGTTGCCACCTACTCCTAGGGCTGAAACAGGGTTAACCCATTCACAGTCCGTAAGGATGTAGGAATGGGTATCATCAACAATATAGGAGCCTGGCTGGTAGAGCAGAATGCACTACGGTCCACAACTACTGCAACAAAACATGTAACCGTAGAAACCAGTTTGCGAGTTGCCCATAAACGAGATTTTCTTTTAACTTCATACAGCATGCAAATCTTTAAATTTTACTTGTAGGTTAACGCGTCTTAATTAAACATTCTACATGGCTATCCTAATGCTTTATACACTGTTGTAGATGTTTACGTTGACCAATTAGAATCAACCTGGGATAATCTCCTGTAATTTTGTGTGGAGGCTGGACAGTAATCCCCTCTCCAATCGGCTTACCAAGTCCCATCTCTGCCCCATGAGTCAAAACGAGCGCAAATCATCAGGGGGAAACGATGTCACTATTAGGGTGCTAATGTTTGGACACTTAACAAGTCGATGTTAAATTTCCAATAATGAATGCTGGGGTGCTTATGTACTTGATGGCTTTTCCCCACATCTTTGTTGGTTGTCTATGGGCGATCAGCTTATTATTGAGGGCCATTTTGAAGATTGACGCTAATTGACGGAGGTTCAACAGGTGTCTAATTTGCTTCATGGAGATATTGGTGTAGCATGAGCTGCAGTTTCGACAACATAGGCAATTGTGTACCCTCTCTTGATTCAAAAAGAGTGTACCGTGTATACAGTATTAACATTGAATTTGCCATAAAATATTGTTCCTTGTTACTCAAAGAGATCGAAAGTTTTGTCAACAAAGCGGGAGAAACTCTGGCACAACTTTCGACAATAAAACAAACTACTCTATCTTGATTCAAAGATAGTGAGCGTATGAAACGGAGAACATTTTGCTGACGTAATCGAAATGAGACTTTCGGGAACTCTAGGTGGCAGCAGACTTACCATGTAAATCCACTTTTCTCAGAAATGTGCGTTTACTGAGAAATATTTGTAGGGGGCCCTTCCGGCCAATCAAAACGGTAGGTTCCGTTTGCATTTCTCTTAACGGCCCTGTACACTATTGGTAAGATCGAAAAACACAAATGTTCACAGATTCACACACAACTTACATGATTTAAAGTCAGTAATGGTTGAAAGGGTTCCTTAAAATATTTCTGCCTAAAATGCTATCGTTTCTGAGAAATGAGCAAAACAATAGTTTTTATCACGCGCGATATTTTGAAAAAAACCCCAGAAAACACATAAGGTCTCTTTTCACTATTTTCTCGTGATCTCGATGACCAATTGAGCTCAAACTTTCACAGGTTTGTTTGTTCATGCGTATGTTGAATCACACAAAATGTGGACACTCATTTTGAGCTGCATGTTACCAAAAGTGTACAATACCTTTAAACAAGCCCACTTTTAGCGCTTTTGTTATGCCATCTACTATTTTTGTTATAAGATAATCTGACGTGAGTGTAAAAAACAAACACATGGGTCATGGTCTGCATGCGTGTAAATGGTAAAATAGTTTTAAACACATTGAAGTTATCACATTATCGCTTATAAAGCGTTTCACATTTTACTCTGGTAATTTTAATCTCAAAAGGGGCCGGGGCAGGGACATCAATTGGGGTGGGGCACCCCCTTAGTTACGCCACTGGAGCATAGAATACGACGGTAAACAAAATAAGTCAAATGCGGTTGAAGTAGTTTTTGCGTTTTACTTACTCTTGTAACGAATTGTGATGCCGTTCATTTACTATAATAGGTTTGTTTTTAAGTATAGTGTTGGTTCAAACGTTTTGTTGTGTTTAATTTGATACTAATTTAAAAAAAAGCTAAACTGCCACTGTTACGCTATTATGCTTTCACGATATGGAGATGTTGCGTATTTCGGTAGCTAGACATCTCCGCGTGAAGAACCCAATCGATCATATATTTTTGTTTCTTCTCTCCTTTTGGCAATCTATGGATGTCTACCCACAGGATTACTCTGTGGTAAGGAAGTAGGGCTTATATAAACCAGAAAGAAAAACAAAATACTAAAGTTTGAAAGAAATGTGTGTCTCGGTTGTTTTAAATGCGTAAAAGAAAACCAAACAAACCAGTGTTGTTTAATGTTGATCCGTACATTTTGTCAGACGCCGTCGAGAGCTTGAAATCTCTTGGTAATACGGATTCGCGTGCAAACAAAAATGCTATTTCCATTACCCCCTCTAAAAAAAGTTCACCATTTAATGCAATCTTTAAATATTTACACTGCCATGCTGATATTTGAATTGTCAATTAACGCCGTTGTAAGATTGAGTGCGGGGCAGTACGTCGTCAACGCAAACCAAAGTGTGCCGTGCCCCCTCTCCCCACGGCCGAACCGTTTCGAAGATCTTTTAAGTTAAGTTGTGCTGCTCAATTCGTATACACCTGCCTGACACCACGCAAGGAACACCTCAGCCCAACATTGGTTGACTGTTCGCCTATTTTAAATAACGAACGTCAACTCAAGAGTAGAAACCCCGAAGCTGCTTTGTTAGAGGGCATCGATGTATTTTAGATTGTGAGGGAAAGATCGATCTGGTTCTGTTATAATCCTTGGGAGAGAGAGAAGGCCGGTGTGTGTATACGGCACATCACCGAGGATTTTAATTCGGAGCGGACGCATAGCCAAAACCTTCGCAGGGGTTTGGGTTCACCTCTTCCCGTTGGCAAGCTTCACTTGGCAAGCCTCATCTTGTGAACGTTCACCACAGTAGATTTGCGATCATCCTGCATTGTGGCATCTCTGCGACCTTCGATGCAGCGTGGATTTTTTATTTACATCTACCCAAAAAATTATTGAGGTAAGTCGGTTGTCAATGACTCACCGAACTATATAGCGCTGAGTGGCAGTGTCATTTTTGGTGGACTGACGGTGTAGATGTTTCAAACAAAATGATTTGTAATCATCAGACAATTCTAAGCATTTGAGTTCAGCTGATTAAACTTAATCAATTAAAAACACAAAACTTGTATCCGCACGAGAATGTAAGCGCAAAACAAACCACACCACCGTGTCAGTTGACTTAGCATGGTTCGCTCTCGTATTTGCGGTTTCTTTTTTTCCTTTTTCGGAACAGCCCATCCTTAACAAAATGATAAATAAATGTGTTACAAACTGCATGTAATGAGCTAACTCACGCGGTTTACCGTGTGAATATTACGTCACCCAATGATACTTGTGCGTTGTAGCGAACCGTGGCTCTTTTAAAACTTTTTAGGCAACCGAGCGAGCAAGGCCCTCGCGATTTTCCGCCAAGCTAGAGACGCATTGAGGCCGGCAACATCAAGCAAAACGACGGCATTGTTGATCAAACAAAGGTATTGCCGGGGTTGTTGGGCCGCAAACTTTGTAAACCGAATGTTTTCCTCACCCCCTTTAGCTGGTCCTACCAGTGTGTCTTAATTGCTTGCACATCATCAGATGCCGCTGTTGTCCCCCAACTAATCAACAGTTTTACAAAATCTGGCCTTGACGTGTGTACGTACGGTAAGCCTATGGAATCGATGCACGTCTGAATTTTGCATCACACCAAATATATTTATGTCTGTTTGTTTGTTTGATTAGATGATCTTTCCGTCAAGGGAACTGGGCAAACTCCCGCAAAGGGGTATATAAACACACAGCTGGTAACAGTCAATCTCTCTCATAACAAACATTGGTTTAAACGTCTATGATTTACAAACATTGGTTTAACGTCTTGTGATTATGAATCGAACAAATCAGGAAATAGTGATTCAATAACTGGACGACAATACTTTTATTCTTAGTCATTGTGAAATCAGCGGTTAGCCTTGCCGGATTCAAACCAACAACCTTGTGATTGCAAGTCCTGCAGTCTAACCACTGCACTGTACCACGGTAATCGCATAGAATGGAACTGAAACGTCACTCTTAAGATTCTTGAATTACAACCAATTTAAGGGTCGAAACGTCGGGCCATTTTTACAACCAATTTTAACAAGTTACAGGAAGTTTGTGCTGTGATGATTTTCTTCGTTGATAAAAACCAACTGATAACATTCACAATGCTCCTTTGATGTGACTGTTGACCAGAAGTCAATCAGTCGATATTTAGCCGGCCCATCAAAGCTCTTACACTGGCGTCTACCGGCCTCATCCTTTGAATAATTAACGAGGGATGATGTGGGGATTGTTGTCCTTGTCACGCAATCCACAACATTGGGTGTTACACTTTTTTCCTTGCAAAGGACAGCTAGCTATATATAATATTTTGGGAATACATAAAACCATTTAGCGAAATCGTGCGGCCCACCGTATTGATTTGCAATGCTTTGGCGAAGTTTTGTTGTGATCATTCTCACAAACCCTTCAAGATTGAGCAAAATTGGGCCACGGAATTGATTCTAACAAAGCCTTGGAAAAATATTAAATCTCTCATAACTATTACTTTATCAAAATTTCTCACAAGATGTGGTCTTAGAGTAAAGATGGAGTTTAATTGAAAGAAAGAACAAAATATTTCCCATCTTATCAGATAGGTTCTTTTGAATCAAGACGCACCGAAACAAAATCTTTGGCAGTTTTATGTACATATGATTCTCTTTGTAGGATTTGAAACGTTGCTTGGTAGAGATGCAATCTAAGGTTTGCGGTAACACAATGTATACATGAGTAGGGTTTGAAACTTTGCATGGTAGAGATACAATCTTGTACGGTTTGTAGTAACACCATGTACATGAGTAGGATTTGAAACTGTTTATGGTGGGGATACAATCTATAGTATAGGGTTGCAGTAACACCACGTACATGAGTAGGATTTGAAACTTTGCATGGTGGGGATGCAATCTAGTAAGGATTGCGGTAACACCATGTACATGAGTAGGTTTTGAAAAGGATTTAAAAGTTTGCATGGTGGAGATACAATCTATACTGCAGTTGCACCATGTGCAGAAAATAATCTCTTTGAGACCCGGCATTACATCACCGGTACTTTTCAGAACCACAGACACATTACTAGAATTATTTTACTGTTTTCAGGTAAAAAAAACACAACATGTCAATCTAAGATGAGTTATATATGTGTGTCAGTTTTGTTTTCTAAAATATAGTAAAAGTTGCTGAAGATAATTGATTAATAGTGTTGGTCGTTTAAAAAATAGTTTCTACATGTTGGACCCAAGGTTTGGGCTGATTTTGTTTGGCTTTCCTCACAGCTTACGGTCTTTGAAAGTTGCACCACAAACAGGGTCCTCATACAACCAATCTTAAAGTTCCAAAAAATACTGTGAAGAAATATTTCAAAGTCTCTCAACCACTTGAACTAAAAACAGCAATATTTGGTGACGCTTGAACTTTTTAAGTTACGGGAGGTCAGCAGTTGAATTTTTGAGCTATACCCATCCAAAATGCGAACACCCCTGAATGAGCAAATGGGCCAGACTCAGTCTTGGAAAAATGGGCCTACACTGGTGAGCAAAATAGGGTATTCGGGTTCTATTGCACCCGAAGTGACCTTATAGTTGAAAGTAAACAAGGTCAGTTCTTAATACTAGACCAATTATTTCAATAATCTTTAACAGCACGTACATTCAAATCTTTGATTCAACACACTCAGGACATTTGGGCCATGATTCAGTCACTATGTAGTATGGCGTACATTTTTAACTCAGTAATCATCACCAATGTGAAAAAGACTTTCCCTGTTAAAACAAAAAGTAAGTCTGGCAACTTTTGGTTCTGTCGATTCCAATCGCGATTTCGAACGAGGTTTTAATACACCCTTTATTTAGGGACATATTCTCCAAGGGAATGGATTATTTTAAAACCTTGAATAGTGTTCACAATCAGTAATTGCTGAAAATCGATTCGTTACCTTGCCAACGAGATTGACTCCGTGTACATCGGTACAATGAGACAGTCGACTCTTCGCTGGGTCGGTGTCTACTTGTTTGATGTAAGGCGCTACCATTTATATAAAAGTTTGTGTTTTATTAAAGGCACTGAACACGTTTGGAAATTGTCAAAGACCAGTGTTCTTACTTGGTGTATCCCAACATATGCATAAAATAACAAACCTGTAAAAATTTGGGCTCAATTGGTCATCGAAGTTGCAAGAAAATGATGAAAGAAAAAACACCCTTGTTGTACAAATTTGTGTGCTTTCAGATAGGAATAAATAATTCTTGCAAGAAGTTTTTATTATTTAAGTTAGAAATTACCTCTTTCTCAAAAAAATACGTTACTTCAGAGGGAGTCGTTTCCTACAATGTTTTATACTATCAACAGATTTCCGTTGCTTGTTACCAAGTAAGTTTTTATGCTAATATTTGTTTTGAGTCATTACCAAACGTGTACGATACCTTTATATACATCATTGGTCTTTGGGAAGAGTACATTCATTTCCACCTTCTAATTATCTTTACATTCAAATCAAACAATTCGGTGGTCTTGTTTCAGTGAAAACTGGAAAACGGTTATTGTAATGTTCTCAGTCAGGGATTTTGTTCACTTTTTTTAAAAATCAGGCTTATTTCGATTGTGGCAATTGCAAAAACAGTGATCTTTAAAGCTCTTCAAATGCCATTTCCTCATCCTTGACATAATTTCAGATAGACCATCATCCTTTGGATTGGTATGGACTTTATAATCAGTGAGCTTTCAGATTGAAACTAGGCTCCTGATCATTTGTTTTCGGAATGTACTTATTGTCATTAAATACAGGCAATAAATAGTCATTTTTAAACATCGCTGCAATCTGAAATCTCCCGGGTCAGAATCAGAATTGACCCGGATTCCGGATCCCATAGGGCCTGACCCTTTTTGGGGTCAGCCTGACCCTTTTGGGGTCAGGCTGACCCGAAACTGGTTTTAAAAAGGGAAAATTTATAGCTCGGATTCTGTGTCAGTTTGACCCATTTCTAGGTAATTTTGACACATATTCCGGGTCACATTAACCGAGATATAGAATTGGCTGTTCGTATTAAAAAATATATATGTTAATGCCAACCCTAGCAGAGTCTTTCTTCATATGGCTTTTGTGAAAGACTCTGCTCTGCGAAATCTGAGGCCATTCACACTGGTTTTGCTGAAAGTCTGAGTTTTGGTTACAATAAACATTACTAATCAGTGATAGGGATTAGTGTTGGGTACCTAACGGCCGTTGTGTATTCAAAATGGCGGATAAGGCTACGGCTACAGCTGGATTGCTGCGTCATCATACATTGAAGTATAGGACTTCCCTAGCAACACGCTTAGCAACAGTCGTAGCCGTAGCCGCCATATTCGGATACAGCCTCAGGATGTCCAGTGATCCGTTTGTCTGTTTATTTGTTGTTTATCTGTATTGTGCATGGTGGCAAAGACAATGACGAACTTTCCGTCTCTGAACTTTTGTCATTGTTGTTTAATCCATGGAGGAATGAGTTGTTATACCGTAATGAGACCTCCTTCCATGGTTATTCCGCCATGGTTAGACCATAGAGGTTCATCATCATCTACTTGGCCTATATATCCCGTCATGAACGACGATGAGTTCGGCGTCTGTCCCAATTTGAGAACAGACTGAACGCCCCGATATTCAGTATATAGCAGAGCGCCAGGAGGAGATCATAATATAGAGGTTGAACCGTCTATAAACAAGGTACAGATCGGCCTAAAACCTGTACTGATTTGTGTTGTATATGCCCTATTAGTTTTATTACATTCAACTCGTGGCCCGCGGGCAAAATTACAAGAATGTTACTATATAAAATACACTACAATATAGTCAAAACTACATGTGGTCGTGCCAATACGAACCCGGAACACTACAATAGTGCACTATAATAAAGAAAGACAGATTGTACAATAGACTATCAACTTGTTGCAGTTAATTGGTAATAATTATACAGGTTTGGCTGGAAAATAGTGATCAACCATACATGTATACATTAACTGTATTACATTTAACATTAACAAACCTGCTAAAAATTTGGCTTAATCCGTTGTGTGAGTCAGGAGAAAATAGTGAAAAAACATGCACAGTTTTCAGCATGTAAACACACATTGTCCTTACTTCTGGTTGTTACATCCGAAATCAGCTAATGCCCTTTAAAAAAATACTTTTTCTGATACAGTTTTCTCGAACATTTCACAGAAAAAATGGTTCTAGTATACTTCATAATAAGTAAGCTTTCAGACTAAAATTAAACACTTTTTTTTAACCCTTACTAATCCTGTATAATACCATTTATGTTAAAATGTAAGAGTAGCAAAATCATGTAAAACATTAGATGTAGAAGTACTTTTTCTCCTCAAAAATGAAAGCCTTTCAAGGAGAAATTCATCTCAGGGAGATTGCCATGATTGTATGTGCCCCTGAGAATCCGGAAGAAAGTTCTAGATTTACACTTTGTATCATTTTGTTTTGGTGGCACGTGCTGGAGTCAAGACGTTCACCACGACCCCGTACCAACCACCTGGCCACCCTCCAAAAATAACCCTCTCATGGTGTACCTCAAATATGTACCGTGCCCGCTAAGTCGAGCAAACAACATAACCTGCCTGTTATATGGCCCATCAAATGTTTGGACTTCTTTAGATTACTTGTTGACCGTCCTTTCTGGTCCGGTGACGGTATATGCCGGTTAAGTGCTTGCACAACGACTTAACATACTTGGCTTTTCTGTAACAGCCTGCGCTGTGATGCGGAGGAAAAACATATCTGGAGACGTCATCATTACATACAGTTATGAAGGGTTGGATTCCCAGTGTCACCTCCGTGATCCATAGGGAGGTAGGCTGGAGGTACCAGTCTATTTTTCATGGTTTAAAATGTGCTAGTTTCACTTAAAAAAACTTCCTGGTCGGGATTGACCTAGACTTGATTCAAGTCCCGTTCTCGTGCGAGAGGTCCCCAAGCATATCGCGCCAACTAGCAAACAAGCCGCGTACAGTGCGCGCTCGCCGTCAAAATGTGGTCCCGCGTGCGGAACAGGTTGGGGAATGCAGACCATCACAAAACAATAGTTTTCTGGCGATGGCACGGGATTGGGACTTGAGTCAAGTCTAGGATTGACCCGGATTCCGGGTTCAAGGGAGCCTGACCCACTTCTGGCTCAGGCTGACCCGGAAACAGGTTACAAATATGGATTTTGACTGAATTCTGCTTTAGTTTGATACAGTTGTGGGTCAGTTTGACACAGATTCCGGGTCATACCTAACCCAGAAATGGGTCATACCTAACCCAGAAACGGGTCATACGTAACCCAGAAATGGGTCATACCTAACCCAGAAACGGGTCATACCTAACACAGAAATGGGTCATACCTAACCCTGAAATGGGTCATACCTAACCCAGAAATGGGTCATACCTAACCCAGAAACGGGTCATACCTAACCCAGAAATGGGTCATACGTAACCCAGAAATGGGTCATACCTAACCCAGAAATGGGTCATACCTAACCCAGAAATGGGTCATACCTAAACCAGAAATGGGTCATACCCAACCCAGAAACGGGTCATACCTAACCCAGAAATGGGTCATACCTAACCCAGAAATGGGTCATACCTAACCCAGAAATGGGTCAGACCCCCTGGGACTCGAAATCCAGGTCAGATTTTTTGACCGGAGAGTTTGAGAGTGTTTTGTTCATTCATTCATTAAATCGACTTTGTTTCACCGGACATGATTTGTATGTGAAAGGGGTTGCCACTAGTTACCAACTGTTTGATTGGTATGGAAATCACTGCGTTCAGTCTTATGTGGCCGGAGAACAATATACACGTTTCAATTTTGGCAGCTAAGTTGAAATATGACATTGTAAGGGGGTCAAGGTTCACCAAATATTAATACTAAAATCCAAGGTGAAACCAAAATTTGTTGTAACCGTGACAACAAAAGTTTACAAAATGATCTCCTCCCCAAAATCCCCAAATGAAAACCATATTAATATTTGTATACAGCCTACATTTGTAATTATTTGTAATTATAGCTTTTCCGATGACACAACTAAAAATAGGACAGTCTCCAAAACAATTTCTCAATAGTGTATTTTTCCATGAATACAATTTTTCTAAATCTTCTCTCTAAATGGACATTTTTTTAGACAAGGTCACTCTTCTGCAATTGTTGTCAATATCATCCACAAACTGGTCCCTACATGGTATGCGACTTCGCTCTGTTTAAGCACAGATTTCCATATGCCGAACTGCGTCTCGAAATGGTAGAAATAAAAAAAATAAAAAATTGGAAGTGGAGACTCAACGTTATGGAATGAACTAGTTATACATTTGTTTCCATTTATCAGTGCGTTTCTTTGTTTTCAAGAGCCGAGGATTTTGCGTAGGTGTCTCCCGTTGAAAACTCTCGTCTATAGAGAAGATTAATTGTCTTCATAACATGACCACAAAACTCGGCAATGTTTTGTTGTAACTTTGGTTTATTCCGTCTTTGTTCTTCCTTTTCTAAAACATGGCCTTGGTAAATTGTATGATATTTGTCATGTCATGGTCTAGTTGTCATATCTAAACAAACCATTTATGACGCATCTAAGATGCAATTTCTTATGCCTCGGTAATCACTAGCACTGCGTCCAGTGTTGCGCAATCCAACATGAATGCGCACTTTCATTTCAGTCTTTACAGGATTGGTTAGGATAAAAAACACGGACATCATTGTTTAATTTTAGTCTGAAAGCTTACTGATTATGAAGTTCATACTGAAATATTTCCCTCTGAAATAAAGTCATATTCGAGAAAACTGTATAGATTCACATAAATTCAAGAGTTTTTAAAATAACGGTTGAACAAGCTTTGACATGTGCCCCCTTTCTTCATGTCAAAAGTTGATACAAATCAGACAGGTCAATCTCCATAAACAAATATATAAGATTTGATGTATTCTTTCATTGTGTGCTGTGTACAAATCGTGCCTGCAGGAAGTCCAAGCTCTGTGGCTCTTTTGTAAACATGGTGATGTCACGGGGTCTAAACGTTATCCTTGTTTTCATATTTTTGTATTTCCCCCCTCTGTTCCGATCGCGCGTTGTCCCCCTTCCAGTCACGAGAGGGTGCCTTACTGGAACGCTGTAACCGTTGAGGTCATTTTGATTGGCATGGCCTTCAGGATTTGTTCAGAGATACAGGTCACGATAATATAGAAAGTTTCCTCTTTTTTTTCCTGAATTGATGAACGTAAGGCTTCAGCCTGAGAGCGCGCTAACGTCCGGCACATCCTCCGATCGCTCGCCGCTCCGAATATCACTCTGTCACGGCTCATTAATTTGGTCGCTAATTAGCCGAGTGTTTATTTATTTTTGTTTGTGTTTGGCACGCACGCAATCCTCGTCTTTGCCGGTCCGTCTTTTTTACTTCTTTTCCGTCTACCCTGGAGGCCTTTTTCGTTTACCCCCGGTTCCATTCACCGCCCGAGACAACTCTGCTGATTGGCTGACGCTGTCCTAACTACCAGTTCTCACGGGGTGTGTATATAGCCCGGAGCTCGTAACTGCGCATGCTCACACCAATCATCTCGCAAAGTGTTGTCCACCCCTGAGAGGGCAAATCCCACGTGCCTCTGTGTATCATTCACTAGATAATTACTGCCTATTTTAAACACGCTAGCACGGCAAAAGTCTTTGGGTATAGCATGAATGACATCATAAGCTATCTGGATGTCTCGAGTGCCCTCGTAGGTAAAAACCAAGTCCCCATTCTCCGGTAAGATCAGACCCCGACACCGAAGCGTCGAGTGCAGTACTTTAGAAGCACGCACTGCCGAACTCGCAGGTGGGCAACTTAAAAGAATGTTTATGCAGCGGGTTGATGTCACTCAGTAAATAAAAGTCACCCCCTTTTTTCAAGTGAATGGTCACGTTACTCAATTCTTCTTTGCATGTTTTCTCCCCTGCAGGATAAGTGTTATATGTGAGGAAACTTGAAAATCAATTGGCAGAGTTCGAGAGTTCGCCGCATATGACTGCACCCCTACTGCACGAAGTTGTACCAACAAACAAGGACACATTAACGAACGTCTTGGATTATTATCTTTATCCAACAAGTCATCTATCCAGTCCTAGGAACTTTTGTTACAAGTTGTGATCTAAATCACCCAAGCTGTCAGTTCGTCATCCGTATTTTGGGATCTGTGTTAAGTGAACAGTCAAGACAACAAGCATGCTGGCGAGTCAAAGTGGTGCCGCAGTTCTTACAACACGCGGAGCGTTGTTATTTACATGCTATCTTGCGGCGGTACTGACCAGGTCTACCTCACTACCCACGGGGACGCCGACGACGACGACGTCGGCGTCCGAGTCGCCGGCCATCGAGGAGTCCGCCCCCATCAGTGAGCAACTTGAACCCGGTGATGCGACCGAACTCCTGGAAACCTCAAAACCCGCTACCTTCATGGTCTCCGAATACGACGCTAAGGTAAGAATTGATTAAAACTCCTCATAATATAGTAATACTCATAAATAAGTGTTATGTTTATTTTTTTCTGGGCATTTGCAAAGTTTAAAGGCACTGGACATGTTTGGAAATTGTCAAAGACCAGTGTTCTCACTTGGTGTATCCCAACATATGCATAAAATAACAAGCCTGTGAAAATTTGGGCTCAATTGGTCATCGAAGTTGCAAGAAAATGATGAAAGAAAAAACACCCTTGTTGTACAAATTTGTGTGCTTTCAGATAGGAATAAAAACTTCTTGCAAGAAGTTTTTATTATTTTAGTGAGAAATTACCTCTTTCTCAAAAACTACGTTACTTCAGAGGGAGTCGTTTCCTACAATGTTTTATACTATCAACAGCCCTCCGTTGCTTGTTACCAAGTAAGTTTTTATGCTAATATTTGTTTTGAGTTATTACCAAGCGTGTACGATACCTTTAAAGGTAGGTCTTGCCCTAAACTTGTTTTAGTGACTGGCCAGCAGGACCAGTCAGCTTGTCATTTCACTAGCCCGTCATCTTTTTTCACTAGTCAATACCGTATTTCAAATAAAATAGGGATGCTTTTCAACACCGAGCCAGCCGGACTACTTGGAGAGAATTTTAAAGATGGGCAGGTCACACAAACCATGAATATAATATGAAACGAATCCTGGCTTTTTTTTTACAATGGTTCTTATTTTGGAAGAACAAAATAACAACTTTGCCTTCTTCGACCATCAGAAAGCAAAATTGTTTGAACATTTAAAACAATTATTTATCATTTAGACGGTACGAGTCGACTTGGCGACGAGTTAACCTTGTTACGAGTTGATTAGGGTACGGATTTGTTTGTACAATTTGGTCCCTACCAATATTTGTACTCAAGTTTTTGTTTTCGGTATAAACTTCCCAACAATTGTTTTACAAAATTCAGTTCAAACGAAATAAGTAAATATAAATGTGCACAAAGTCACTGACAAACACAAAGCATTACTGGATATTTCCCGAAAACAATATTGTGTGAAATTGTCGCATGTTTCTTGTATGGAAGCATGGGGGAATGGAATGAATGTACTCTTCCCGAGTTAATAATTTATCATACGTTTAAAATGTTTGTTTTTTGGCAGTAAATATTTGTTTTGTTTTTAAAAAGGCAATAGTTATAGACGCTAGATCTGATTTTTGGCCAATTTGACCCGAAAATTTAGATTTTAATTTTAAATAGCTAATTGTATAGATTCAAGAAAGTTACGAGCTTTCATTGAAATGTATTGCAAGAAAAAATCTTTGAATGATAATGGTAGTTAATTGAAAACTTAAAAATAAATTTCGGGATCCCGACATTATCTCACGTCTATAAGCCACGTACAAACAATTTTGCATATTCTTACATATATTATTTTAAAAAAAAGTCCGTGACATAATGCGAAAAGTTGTGTTTGTTTTTCGTTTTGAAACAGCATCATCTGTCATCAAAAAATAAAAATAAATAAAAAATCGGCGTAAGTCGGGCCGTGCAACTTTATGCTGATAGTTCTAGTTTAGCTAACCATTTAATCATGGCATTAAACCATTTTGGCAAAAAACACAATTTGTTTTTTACAAATTTAAAAAAATTGTCACCTAACCTATATGTGATACAAAGACACCTGGTCATCTCTTTTTCCCACAAAATTTGCACCGCCCAAAACTCGTACCACACTAAAAAAAACCAAGCCTTCCAAATGGATTTGGTTTTCAATCCCTACCTGATTACAGTAGTTATCAGTATACTTTGGGTTTTCTTCCCGCATCAAGATTTCTTCAACATCTTCTCTGCACAGGTATACCTCTAGGCCTACGGGTCCCAATGCTGGGAGTCTCACCCTTCATAACCCACCCAATAAAATAAATATCACTAGAATATAAAGTTGAAGAAATACATTTCGCAATTTCTCTCGCCCTAGTCCGGTAACTTTTCGTTACGTCCTTTTTCGGGGCACACGATGACTTTATAAGCCTATGGCTCCCCCGCATGATTCGATGAAGCACTGATGAGTATATACAGTGCTAGTCACACATCGGTGTAAATGATATACATCTATTAAGTTCTTTTACGAACTGAGAAGTCTCCCGAAATCCGAATATTCTACTCTGCGGCAGTAGAATAATAAGCAAGACAAGTTCTCAAAGAACAAAATCTACCTAGCAAGCAGATAATATACACATGGTGTTACCGCAAACCAAATATATATCTATTAAATTGTTTGCGGTAACCGCTGCAAATTACAGGACTCGAACTGGCCACTCGTCCCGGGCTCGCTGGGTGTTCTAAGGGCTAATATATCTGCCCTAGGATACAGAGGTCGTTGGTTCGAATCCCACCCGAGCAGTCTGCATGTGGACTTTGTTTTCTTTCCCGCAGGACTCTCGAGAAGCACTGATGCAGTGCTTGTCTCACATTTGGTGTGGTATAAAAACAAAATATTATTCAACTTATAGACCATTCATTAAACATGTGACATCACATGTTTACAAAAGAGCCACAGAGCCTCGACTTCCTGCAGGCAAAGTTTTACACAGCTCAATGAAAAAAAATCTTACTGTTTGTGGAGTTTGCACTGTCTGTTTATTTTTTCTCAACTTTTGATGTAAAGAAAGTGGATACATCTCTAAGCTTGTCAAGGTGTTATTTTTATAACTCTTTATTTAGTGTGGAAATGATGACACAAAATGTAAAGTTTCTCGTCTGACCAGTGTAGTATCTTGCCTGCCAGAAAGGCACTGGAATGTACAAGGTAACTCTTCATATAAATAAAGGTTACATTGTCTACACCAGTTCATTAATGTTTAACTACATGTTATATGAAAGCTTCTTTCTATATATGTTATCAAAGGCCATGTAATGAAAATCGGATTTCTTCAATCAGTTTCTTCAATACATTTATTCTCTGAGAGGACAATATGGGTTTTTTCAGGATCAGTGGTATCAGTGTTGACTTGATACAACGGAGATGAGCAAAATATTCTGAAGGAGGTAGAGAATAAACCTCCATACCACAACATTTCTACCATGACACTGTTTCATTGCCTCTCGTCAGCAGCTGTCAGTGTTCTCTGGAATAGCTATAGAACGAAGCCTCCACACCCCAAAATAGTTGTATTTTTCAACCTCGAAAGTCAAACACGTCCGTAATAAGGGATTTGTGTCCCACCTTGACACGTCCAGTCCCGTTTGTTACTTGGCAATCCACCTGTCCTCAATAAGCCTTGTTGATTGCATATTTCCCATTCAATAAACTGCTTTTGTTGAATTTTTTCTGTCACTGGACACGATTTTTACGATCCATGACAGAGTAAATATCGAGTAAACGTTGTGCCGTTATAAAGTCACTCCTGCCTATACGATAATATTCAATATTTTGAATCGAAATTTGTACGCACAATGCTTGATTCCAGTTTTCTTTTAAAGGAGACTGTTTTGGGATCTCAGATTGACAGTAACTCGTGTTTGCTGGGAGAGTACGCTTGGTTAGCTTACAAGAAAGGCCGTCTAATAAGGCCTTCATGCTCGGCTCAGCCGTCACACAATAATTACCAAATCAAGCATTACTCGACCCCTGTCCTGTTCCTGTTGAAAAGACACAATGCGCGAACAACGGACAGCGTCTGTCTGAATTGAAGAAATCCCAAAGACCGGAAGGGTTTCCCTGGTCCGGTTGTTTGCCCAACACAGGGCTTGACTTTACGCTCACCTACCTGCCCATCACGCGCAAATCATGTATAATGGTGTGTCAACAAGGGGTGACGTCTACAGTTATTTACGTTTAGAGCGCCCTCTGCTGTCAAGATGCCGATATGTATTGTACTCCATAAACACAGACATAATAATGGGACATAGCATTCGAATTTGGAAAATGGGGAAAGTGGTTATCATTGATTGGTAAATTTCGTCACCTATAGTTCAAAAGAGAAGACATCAGCATACGTGGCGAGGAGACCAAAGTTGGTGAAGAATAAAATGAAATTTTTATGTTTGTCTTTTTTTTATGTTTGTGCAGAAATTTCTCCAGAGTTATGGATACATGCCGACCTACATCCGTTCAAAAGGAAAGTGGGAGTTTGTCGACAGGTCCAAGATGCCGCTAGACGAAAGCATCGTGAAAACCACCACACATTCACCCGTCAATCTCCGCGTAGCTGCGGCAAGCGACAACCAAAAGGCCACGGTCAAGACGGAGGTCGACGCCGATTCAGATTCGTTAAAACAGGAAGAACGAACCAAGTTCGAGGAAGCCATCCAGAAATTTCAGAAACGGTATCGGCTCCGGATAACGGGCTCCGTGGACGACGAGACCCTTCGGTTCATGCAGCAACCGAGGTGCGGTGTGCCAGACAATACCAAGGGCTTCAACACCAAGAAGGGCCTTCAGAAGGCTGCATCCACAACGAAACTCAAAGGTAAACTGGGTCTAACGGTCGGTAAGAGCACCCTGAAGGCCACCATCAGCAATGACAGCGGTAGGCTCGGTGGTAGCAAGTCAACTTTAGTGACAAATGGAAGGACGACCGTGTCTTCACCCGGTCTCAAGCTAGCAGCCTCAAGGACTCAAGATGGTACTTTGTCTCGTAGTCCCTCAAAGCCATCCGAACCGATATCGGTGTCGAGCCTCCTCTCGAGAACGACCAAGCAGAGAGCGACCATCCCTCCGAGTCCGCGTGCGAGCACCTCGCGAGGAACCCCTACACAAGCTATGACCGAGGTGACTGAAATCATCACCGATATCGTCACGGAGGAGGATGAGCTGATGACCACAGCAAGGCCGAAAAAATCCTCACTGACAACAGTTGGTACGCCGCCCGTAACCGAGTTCGATAAGCTGCGGAGCAAGAGAAGCATTGAGGAGGTGTTGAGCAGCATCCAGAAGAACCGGGCGAGGGTCCGCAACAAACGGGAGTACCTCTACGACAATGGCAGCAACGCAAGCAACGTCCTGCTCCCTGATGTCATCAGTTGGCGTATCATTGACGCCTACTACTCCCAGCATTTTAGCCTTGCGGACTTGAGGAGTCAGATCGAGCAAGCCTTCCGCAGATGGGCAGAGATACTACCGCTGCGGTTTGAGGAAAAACCGACTGGGGACTTACTGCAGGTTGACATCCATATATCTTTCATCGATAGCAGTAAGTAGAACGAATTAGTTTGCTTGTACACTTTACAAACCCAGGTCAGAATTGACTCGGATTCCGGCTCCCAGAGGGCCTGACCCATTGCTGGGTCAGGCTGAGCTGGATAGTGGTTAAAAATGGGATTTCAACTCAGATTCTGGGTCAATTTAACCCAATTTCTCTGTTAAAAGCTTCTGAACTTACACAGAAATTAAGGTGTTCACTCCTTTTCGTGAGGATTAATTAAAAGTGATCATATTTGTTTGTTTTTAGCCAACAGCGGGCACTTTAATGTTGACTTCAAAAGCGTGGAGCTCGCCCGATCTACCAGCAACTGGGCCATCCTATTCAACGACGACATCCAGTGGACGTACAACTCGCACCAGGGGAAAAATCTCATCCAAGTTGCCGTGCACGAAATCGGCCACGTCCTCGGCCTCACCCACAGCAACCTGTCCGACTCCATCATGTATCCGGTCTACGTGCACTTTGAACCCACTGATAGTTACTTCCGGGTCATTATCGACAACGAGAGCCGGGGGGAGGCCACTTCGATTCACGGTAAATTGATATGTTTTAGTTTAAAAGCATACCTTTGGTTTTTGGAACCGTTCGATTGTTTAAAGGTATCGTACACGTTTGGTAATGACTCAAAACAAATACTAGCATAAAAACTTACGTGGTAACAAGCAACGGAGAGCTATTGATAGTATAAAACATTGTAGGAAATGACTCCCTCTGAAGTAACGTAGTTTTTGAGAAAGAGGTAATTTCTCACTAAAATAATAAAAGCTTCTCCTATCTGAAAGCACACACATTTGTACAACAAGGGTGTTTTTTCTTTCATCATTTTCTTGCAACTTCGATGACCAATTGAGCCCAAATTTTCACAGGCTTGTTATTTTATGCATATGTTGGGATACACCAAGTGAGAACACTGGTCTTTGACAATTTCCAAACGTGTTCAGTGCCTGTAAGGACACAGGTGTCAAGAAGAGGACTCGAACCCACACTCTGCTGATAAGAAACACCAGAGATTGAGTCCAGTGCTCGTGACCGCTCGGTTACGACACGCCACAAGTTGATCAATTTGTTGATTTTGTTTTGGGATGTCCAACTTTTAGGTGTCTGTTCAGGCTCGTTCGACACCGTCTTCGACTGGGTACGGACAGTCGGCACAAAGAAGAAGTACAGTTCTGTGTTCTTCCGTGGCGATACCATGTGGGTGTACGAGAATACCAACGGGCGAGTAAAGTACGGCGACCCTCGTCCAATCAGTGACCTGTGGACTGGGGTGCCGAATGATCTCGATGCAGCTTTGCAGATTCTCCCCAGAGCTAGCAGCCAGGACGACTTGTACTTCTTCAAAGGTGAGTTGTCTTTTTATCTGACTTTTTGCAAACTCAATTCCACAGAAACACTGCTGAAACTATAGGAAAACATTTTAGGGGCACAAGGGGGCGCACCATTGTTTTCTAGGGGGCACTTCTGGCCATTTAAAACTGTGGTTTCCTTTTGCATTTCCCTCACACGAGCCCCTTTTCAGCGCTCTTGTCATGCCATTTACTATTTTTTTTTTAGAAGAAAATCTGACGTGAGTGTAAAAATGGAACAAATTGTTTTAAAAACATTGAAATTATCACATTAAAGTTTTTAAAATATAACATTTTACTCTGGTACTTTTTAATATCAAAAGTCCATATTTCAAATGGGGGGGGGGGGCACGGACAAACAATTGGGGGGGGGGGAGCATGTGCCCCCGTGACTCCCCTGAGTTATGCCACTGCCCAGAAAGTGGAAGGATGGATGAGTGGGTTGCAATTCCCAACAGAAAGAGAAACGTGTGTTTTTTTTGCCAATATTCGGATTACGACACAGCTTACTCAGATATCTGATTCCACTTGTTTCAAAGAAAGTTTTTTTTAAATATTTTTTTATTATAAATGAAAACCTTCTGAAATAATCCATTATTTTAATTTGTAATGCAGACTTTTGTCCCGAACTGTGTAGAAATAAAAATGAGGGGCGAAACCTATCGAAACTCTCTTGTATCCTGCGAAATTCAAATTCTTTGATAATGTTTCCATACCAAGAATTCTACAGTAGCGTTCAGTCCATGTCGATAGATTACAATCTTGAGGTTCCCAATCAACAGTTCGATGAAATGATCGTACCTCCATAATTAGAAAATGCTCACTCCACTCAAACTATATGCAGTGTTGCTATGTCATAGGTTTTGAAACTTTGCATAGTGGGAACAACAATGCAGAAACTAAAGTTTGTTTTTGCAAGGCCGACCCAGATTATTGTCCCCGACTATCTCCACGATTTCAAATTTATCAAATTTGGAAGAAAACAATAATCGGGCCTTTTCAAAACCGCGGTTTGGGCTTAGGCTTAGGCTCCCTGAGTTATTTAGAAAAATGTTTTCAGTACAGGACTTTAAAACAGGAGCCCGAAGCCTAATCCATGATTTCGAAAACGCTCATTGAATAACAAAACATGTACATTATACAGGTAACCGATACTACCAGTTTGACAACGACAACCGAGAGGTGATGCAGAACGACCCGGTCACCAATCAGGACATCAGCAACGGGCGGCTCATCTCGGAAGGTTGGCCGGCAAAACCCGGCACCAACTATCCTCGAATACCGGACAATATCGACACTGCATACTTCGACAAGAGAGACGGCAACGTGTACTTTTTCAAAGGAACACTGGTAGGTCAAACATTTATGATTTCATTCCGTATAATATAAAGGTGTTTTTTTTACAGGTTAACCAGAAACCAGTATATTAAAGGGATTGTATACGTTTGGTAATTGGAACCCACTGTTTGTTTCAATCCAATACAGTTGTAGATATATACCATAAAACTAACCTATACAATTTCATTTCAAAAGGTGGTAGCGTTTTTGAGATATTGCCGATGTCCACGCAGGAAGAATAATTGGGGGGGGGGGGATAAAAAGTGATTTTTATTTTTCCATAACCGCAATACTTCAAAGTGAAACGTTTTCTCAAAATGCATTAAACTATTTATAGTATGCTGTACTTCTTATCAAGTAAGTTGTGATTGCCATTAATTTTCAGAGTCATTACCAAACGTATACAGACCCTTTAAAAGTATTATATAGGATTGGTAGATCTGACAAAATAGTCGCAGACAGTGTTCATGTTTTGTGTGATCAACCCATATACATGAAATAACAAACCTGTCAAAACTTGGGCCTAATCCGTTGTGTGAGTCAAGGAGAAAATAGTGAAAAACCACGCACAATTTTCAACATGTAAACACAATGTCCTTAATTTTTGTTGTAACAACCGAAATCAGCTGTTGCGGTTTTTTTTAAAGGTTTTCAGATACAGTTTTCTCGATTATGACTTCATTTCAGAGGGAAATATCACATATAATACATTGACAATAGTAAACTTTGACCAAGTACCAATTTTTTCTACACAAATTGAAAAACCGTATACATGTATACATACAGTTATGACTGTAATAAAGTACTATTTCTGTATTTTTGTTTTACTATACTAATGGCGAATTGAAAGCTAGTTACTTATTCACGTGTAAAGGTATACTGTCATACCCTTAGTATTTCTGTTTTGAACGTCGTAACTCATTTGAAATATTGAGCTGATTTGAAAATGTAACCGTTTTCTTTCTGTTGCTATTCCCCTTCAGGTGTACGCCTACGATATGCAAGCCGGCGGCTGTTGCCTGAACAACTATCCAATGACAATCAGCAGTGCTTTTATCTACCGCTACGAATCGGGAGGTTTGCCCAGCTACCTGAATGCGGCCTATTACTCCATCTATAGCAAGAAGGTGTTCTTCTTCATAGGAGATACCTTCTGGGAGAACGAGACATTCAACCCTACCTCCAGCCAGATATGGAACAGGCTGGGCTACGGGAGCGCGTGGAACCAACACTGGAACAACATATGTGAAGCGTAGACACACGGCGAGTGCGTCCGGAATATGGGCAACATCCGCAAGCCCAGTGCTAAATTTTTATGAGAGTTTGTGTGTGTGTGACTGATGGCTATTAGTGGGGTAGCTTTGAAGTCATGGATCTTGGCTGGTCGGATGCCATCTTGGTGTACAGCTCGTGTCCGGCTAATCCTACTCCAGTGCGATAGCATAGGTCAGACTAATAAACGAACATGTACATGTATTCCAACATGGCGTCTGTGACGTCACGAGACTACAGATGTCTAGCCATCTTGAGGACGTGCTATCACAAACGCGTCACGGTATCATCTTCTATTTTTTATTAAACGGATCTCCTTTTTTGTGTGTGGATCCACTGGATGAAGACCCTGTGTGTACGCCGTGAAACGTCGGAAAGAAAAGTGCAATCAGAAAACACTGCCCGTCCTAATGGAACGGAGAACTGAACAATAATTGAACACCAAGAAAACGGGTCAGAGTTCTGTGAACAACCGAATACCTAAACAACCTGCAGTATTAATGGAACCCCAAATATATCTTTAGTTGCAAGGTATGAACCGACTTATAGCATTTATTCCACAAGGGGACGGTTGTTATCGAATTCACGAAGAGTATTCCGTCCAACAATAATATAAGCCTTTTAAAAAAAATCAAATTGTATATTTCTATGAATTTTTTTAAATTTATGGTTAAACAAAAATATAATAGGTTCTCCAGTAGTGTAATTGCACAAAGTTTTATGTAAGTTAATAGTTGAAGAAGGCACTTAAAAACCACACTGATAAAATAAGAAACGCAACGTTAAGGTCAATTTCAAGTTATAGTCGCATTTTATTAAACTTTGATTTTTCTGCTTTGTTTTCATGCAACCAATTCGTTTGCACTATTCTATTGGCTTGGTTGTGGCAAAATTTTCTCATTGGCGAAATTGATCATTTTGGAAAAGGTTTTTAGTAAGTATTGCTTTTAAAGGGTATTTTACAGGATTGGTAGAGCTGACAAAATAGTCGCAGACAGTGTTCATGCTGTGTGTGTTCAACCATGAACATGGAATAACAATCCTGTGAACATTTGGGCTTAATCCGTTGTGTGAGTCGGGGAGAAAATAGTGTAAAATCATCCTTAGTTTTGGTTGTAACAACCGAAATCAGCTGTTGAGTTTTTTTTTTTTTTAAATAGATTTTCAGATACAGTTTTCCCGAATGTGACTTCATTTCAGAGGGAAATATTTCACAGAACAAAAATGGTTCTAGTATGAACTTTATAAAGTTTCCATAGATTTTGTTTTTCTGTATTTTCGAAACCGCGGCTAAGGCACTGTCCGCCTGTTTGAAGACCCATACTTAAAGGGTACTTTTTTGAAAATTACTGACGGAGCCTAAGCCCGAGCCTGAAAGCGAAAGTCGTGGTTTCGAAAGGGCCTATATTTCAAAACGCATTGCTTCTTGAGGAAAATTCCTACCTCACAAAATTGTCGAAAACATAACTTGTCAACAACCTTTAAAGGTATCGTACACGTTTGGTAATTACTCAAAATATATCTTAGCATAAAAACTGACTTGGTAACAAGCAACGGAGAGCTGTTGATAGTATAAAACATTGTAGGAAGCGACTCCCTCTGAAGTAACGTAGTTTTTGAGAAAGAGGTAATTTCTCACTAATATAATAAAAACTTCTTGCAAGAAGTTTTTATTCCTATCTGAAAGCACACAAATTTGTACAACAAGGGTGTTTTTCTTTCATCATTTTCTTGCAACTTCGTTGACCAATTGAGCCCAAATTTTCACAGGCTTGTTATTTTATGCATATGTTGGGATACACCAAGTGAGAACACTGGTCTTTGACAATTTCCAAACGTGTTCAGTGCCTTTAAGCCAGTAAGAATACATATGTCACTGCATGGAGCTGTGTTTTTAAGCTCTGTACTGTGGTATTATAAAAACTGATCGGAACATTGCATTTTTGGGGGGATCATTGCATAGGTTTCCATAATTTTAAAGAAAAGTTGTTTATTCGATGTTGATACAGGAATGTATATTGGGCCAGTATATTATCCTATATGCTTTCATTTGTCTCATTTAAACTGAAGCTTGTAACGTCATATGCTAGTGTTGTGATCGAATGTATCTTGTACACTAAAAAAAAACTCCCGGTCAGAATTTACCTGCATTCCGGGACCCGTGTGGCCTGACCCATTCCGGGTCAGTATGACCCGGAATCTGTGTCAAAATGACCCTGAAATCGGTCAAACTGACGCAGAATCCGAGTTAACCTTTAAGTTTCCGGATCAGCTTAACCCAGAAATGGGACCCGGAATCCGGCTCAATTCTGAACGGGAATTTATTTTTTAGAGTGTAACAAAAATTTGTTTTCCCTGACAAAATATTTATATCAAACGTTTCAGGGAGTGATAGTTTCAAAGAATTGATCATGGTAAAAACTGAGCAGTCTGAACATAATTATTCAATATCAACTGCAATGGACCGGTCTCCATTCGCAAACAGTTCCAAGCAGTTCTCCCAGCTCTCCCACGTGAATAATTAATGAAATATCGACGAGGTACCCTGTGCCAATATTCACGATAGATAAAGACTAACACCCTAACACTAAATACACTAATAAGTGAAAAGCTAGCATTTAGTTCTAACTGTAGGAATTTTAAAATTCTAACCAATGGTTTGTTTTACGTAGATCTAACCCTTGGGGATTTTTTAAACAAAGATCAGAGATTGGCTCGCCACTAACCCTTTTGACAACACCCATCGTAACGGTACAGTTTTCTTGAACGATCAAACCAAAATGTTCACTCTACTGCCGACTTAACATCACCTTGGCCCAATTTGTACAGGTTGATACTTTCAAATTTGAAATGCGTAGACATTCTCCTAATTGCATTTTTAAGAACTTGATCTCAGTTGGAAATTTTGCATTTCATTAAGAGTTTTTTGGGGGTAGATAAGTTACTTTTTTGTAGCAAGTACACTTGCCCTTCAGAAAGTACTGGTAGTAGGATTAAATTCCTTCCAACTTCCTTTTGATGCACGTTCACTCATCAGTAGCCATTTTGGAAGTCATGGCTCCGGCTCTGGCTCCGGCTTTCGTGTGCCAGTAATTTAAAGCCGGACCGTAGGCCGAAGTCGTTTTTTTCTTTCGAAAAGGGCCGTTTGTCTATTTCGCTTTGCATAATTTCAAACCACAAGTTGACTGTAACTTCACACGTATTGTTTACTGCACCGCTTACTGTTGGCATGCTCGTAGCGCTTAAGTAGATCCTTTTGTTTTAAATACTAATATGACTTCGCTGAAAAATTTGCCAGGGTAGAATAATATTTACGAAACCAAAACAAACCCCTGCATTGCTGAAGGTTTGAACGCGGCAATTTTTACGGAGGTTGTAAATAAGGACGGTATAAACTTATTAACAAGTTTGTAAAATCCAATACAAGCAATAAGAATATGTATTTATTTGTTTCTCACAACCTGTAGTATAAAAGTGTACTAGGTGTACTTATCGACATTGTATATAGTTTATCCAGTGCCGCGGTGATGTGGTGTGGTTAAATCTTGGCAAATATTTCAGCGATTCTTGTGTTCTTTTTTATTTTGACCGGCCGGCATTGTATTCTTTAAATAAGTTTGATATTACGCCGTTTTACATAGACGTTTTTTTGTTTGTTTTAGCCGATGACATTTTTTTGTGGTACTTTAGTAAACGTAAACCTTAAGTGTTTGAATAGCTAAAAGGTGGTGGGCTGTATATTGATACCGACATAAAATGACGTCATCATGTCAAATTTAAATATATTATAATGAGCTAAGTGCTCATCTTTCTAGCCGATTGACAAGAGTGACTCGTTTTTGTGTAGCTTCTTTCCACCCTTTGCTTGGCACAACTGAATCCACTCGCTTAATGCTACTATATTTCTCATTAAGTACCGTATTCAAGTGTTCACGTATAGATTTATTATAATGACTGTATACAAACTTTGTTTGTACTTTTTAAGTGTTTAAATTATTTGTCGAAGTTTGACCTTTGCACGAATGTGGCTGGTACGGATGTAAATGCGATTTGTTTCTTTCATATACGAGTTTGAAAAAGAAGAAAGAAGGGAGAAAAACCCCGAAGACGCCATCATCAACAAGTCAAAAGGCGTTTTCCTTGAAAATCCTTTCAGATATTTTTTTGTGAAGGAAAGGGAGGGTCTTTGGTAACAAAATCAGTATATGATATACCGCCTTGATGTCAAATATTTGATATAAAATCACGTTGGTAATTGGGATTACTATAACATATAGGAATTACTATATGTTGGCGGGAAAAGTGAGATTTGCTTTTTAAAAAGTAACTTCAAATCATCTGATCCTATTTGAACTGCATTTCTATTATTGTCTTTAATACAAATGGGCTTGGATAAATTTTCAATTGTAATTAAATATATTTATACATTGAGGCCCTTCTGCTCCCTTTGATATTTTATACGTTTTTTAAATATAATATTTGTATATTAAAATCAACTATTTTAGGTACAATTTTGGGTACGTTTAAGTACATACAAATGGTACTGGTATATTATCAGTTTATTTGATACACGTCCTAGCAACAGATAATCGATTATTGGTGCAGGTAAATGTATTTTGGAAGATCTTGCTCTGGAGATCTGCTTTTGTTTTGGCTTTAGTGTTTTACTGCGCAAAAACAATAATGCAATACAATAAATAAATAACATAAATAAAGTTTGCAGCAAAATAGGACAGCGAAAGAAAAGCAACCCACACAATTATTGTTAAGTTTAAACATTGGTGGCAAAAGAGGACTTTGACAGAAAAGCAAGCCACAAAATCTTTAGGTTATTAAAGAGGGGCTTTAAGGTCAATTTCGGTTTTGTTTGATGCAATCGTTTTCCAATAGATAGAGTCTTTTTGAAAGTGGAAAACAAAATTACGGTGTAAAATGCCGTTGTGTGTGTTGCCCTTCCAGTACGACTATTGTCAACATCCAGTGACATCACGTTTCCATCATATGTCTATACATTCTTGTACAAGGATTTTGTTTACTTCACTCCAGAATTTCGATGATATTCATTGAATTGACCTTTTGACTGACGCAAAAATTCCTCCTTGGAACGTCAAGACTCATTTGTTGTTGGTATCAAATGACGTCATGTTTCAAATTTCTCTCTGAAAGCGTAGTCAAATGTAATGACATTTTACGCCATTATAACTTGAGGTTTAGAGACTTGTAATTTGTCCCCACCATCATAAAGACTGTAGTATCTATTGATAAATGAGTGCATCACGAAAATGCATTTGACCTTTGAGCTACTGCTATATTTCTGTCGTGTTTTGGCAGATAGTAAAATCTGTATCATACGTAACTTAATTTCTTATTCTCTGAAAAAAATAATGTTAAATTAATGTGTTTTCATTTTGCGCAAACTTCTAAACGAAGAATGCATGTTTTTGCAGTTGGGTCTGGATTAGCACGCCATGCTCTTTGTAAATTCTGTAAAAACTTGAATATAAATAATTGTTATCTTCATACTTGTATTCCTGTATAAAAGAAAGCGGCGATGGGTGTCGGCGCCAGAACAATCGTCCATTTACTATAAGTTGTGTATTCTAATGAATTTACGTTTTGTGTGATGAACATTGGAGAAGTAAAAAACAAACAAAAAAACATTATGATGTATCTGGTTTATTATGAACTTGGTTACAGGTTTATGTTTTTAATAAAGAGTAATAATATTTCCTAAAAACTAGGCTAAACTGTTATTGATTAACTTTCCCGGAAATATCAATTAAGTCAAGCATACACAATTTTTAAGTAACAATTTCGTACAGAAAGGCTTCACACGTCTGTAGGGTCAAGCATATCTTTTTAATGAACAAGCCTACATGAAGCTTCACACATCAACAGGGTCAAGCATACACAATTAATAAGTAACAAGCGTGAGGCTTTACACGTCTGTAGGGTCAAGCATACACAATTTATAATTAACAAGCGTGAGGCTTCACACATCACAAGGTCAAGCATACACAATTTATAAGTAACAAGCGTGAGGCTTTACACGTCTGTAGGGTCAAGCATACACAATTTATAAGTAACAAGCGTGAGGCTTCACACATCTGTAGGGTCAAGCATACACAATTTATAAGTAACAAGCGTGAGGCTTCACACATCTGTAGGGTCAAGCATACACAATTTATAAGTAACAAGCGTGAGGCTTCACACATCTGTAGGGTCAAGCATACACAATTTAAAAGAAACAAGCTTGAGGCTTCACACGTCTGTAGGGTCAAGAAGACACAATTTAAAAGAAACAAGCTTGAGGCTTCACACGTCTGTAGGGTCAAGAAGACACAATTTAAAAGAAACAAGCTTGAGGCTTCACACGTCTGTAGGGTCAAGCATACACATTTTATAAGTAACAAGCGTGAGGCTTCACACGTCTGTAGGGTCAAGCATACACCATTTATAAGTAACAAGCGTAGTTGAGGCGATTTTTTAAAAAAGATTTCTGGCCAAAATTTGATAAATATTGAGCAAATCACAAGGGGGGTAAGTCCAGCACTTTTATCAAATTTGAGCCAGAAATAAAACAAAAAATCTCATGGGCCAATCCAGCATTTTTATCAAGTTTGGACCAAATATTAACAAGCGTGAGGCTTCACAAGTCTGGAGGGTCAAGGATACACATTTATTAGTAACAAGCGTGATAGGCTTCACACGTGTGAAGCCTCAGTACGCTTGCTACATTAGCAGCAAGCAAACATATGGTACTTACGCAGTTTAACAATTGCGTTCATAAGGCTTCACAAGGGCTAAGTCCAGCATTTTTATCAAAATTTGGCAAAAAATATTGAGCAAATCACAAAGGGGGGGGGGTAAGTCCAGCACTTTTATCAAATTTGGGCCCGAAATAAATAAAAAAATCTCAAGGGCTTATCCAGTATTTTTATCAAGTTTGGACCAATTATTAACAAGCGTGAGGCTTCACAAGTCTGGAGGGTCAAGGATACACAATTTATTAGTAACAAGCTTGATAGGCTTCACACGTATGAAGCCTCGGTACGCTTGCTACAAGCGTAGCAAGCGTGAGGCTTCACACGTATGAAGCCTATCGCTTGCTACGCTAAGTAGCAAGCGTTCGAGGCTTCACACGTGTGAAGCCTCACGCTTGCTACGCTTGTAGCAAGCGTACCGAGGCTTCATACGTGTGAAGCCTATCGCTTGTCATTACAATTAACAAGCGTACCAAGGCTTCATACGTGTGAAGCTTCAAGCTTGTTCCTTACGCAGTTTATAAGTTACAATTGCGTACATAAGGCTTCACAAGGGCTAAGTCCAGCATTTTTATCAAGATTTGGCAAAAATATTGAGCAAATCAGAAGGGGGGTGTAAGTCCAGCACTTTTATCAAGTTTGGGGCAGAAATTAACGAGCGTGTGACTTCACAAGTCTGGAGGGTCAAGGATACACATTTATTAGTAAAAAGCGTCATGGGCTTCACAAGCGTGAAGCCTCAGTACGCTTGCTGCTAATGTAGCAAGCGTACTGAGGCTTCAGACGTGTGAAGCCTCAGTACGCTTGTTACTTCTAAGTACCAAGCGTCCGGCTGCTACACACGTCTGAAGCCTCCTTACGCTTGCTACTTATAAGTAACAAGCGTACTGAGGCTTCACACGTCTGAAGCCTCAGTACGCTTGCTACATTAGCAGCAAGCAAACATATGTTACTTACGCAGTTTAACAATTGTGTTCATAAGGCTTCACAAGGGCTAAATCAGGCATTTTTATCAAAATTTGGCAAAAAATATTGAGCAAATCACAAGGGGGGGGGGTAAGTCCAGCACTTTTATCAAATTTGGGCCCGAAATTAAAATAAAAAAAATCTCAAGGGCTAATCCAGCATTTTTATCAAGTTTGGACCAAATATTAACAAGCGTGAGGCTTCACAAGTCTATTAGTAAAAAGTGTGATGGGCTTCACAAGTGTGAAGCCTCAGTACGCTTGCTGCTAATGTAGCAAGCGTACTGAGGCTTCACACGTGTGAAGCCTCAGTACGCTTGCTATTTATAAGTAGCAAGCGTACTGAGGCTTCATACGTGTGAAGCCTCAGTACGCTTGTTACTTATAAGCAGCAAGCGTACTGAGGTTTCATACGTGTGAAGCCTCAGTACGCTTTTTACTCATAAGTAGCAAGCGTACTGAGGCTTCACACGTGTGAAGCCTCAGTACACTTGTTACTTATAAGTAGCAAGGGTACTGAGGCTTCATACGTGTGAAGCCTCAGTACGCTTGCTACATTAGCAGCAAGCAAACATAATACTTACGCAGTTTAACAATTGCGTACATAAGGCTTCACAGGGGCTCAATCCAGCATTTTTATCAAAATTTGGCAAAAAATATTGAGCAAATCACAAGGGGGGGGGGGTAAGTCCAGCACTTTTATCAAATTTGGGCCCGAAATAAATAAAAAAATCGCAAGGGCTTATCCAGTATTTTTATCAAGTTTGGACCAAATATTAACAAGCGTGAGGCTTCACAAGTCTGGAGGGTCAAGGATACACAATTTATTAGTAACAAGCTTGATAGGCTTCACACGTATGAAGCCTCGGTACGCTTGCTACAAGCGTAGCAAGCGTGAGGCTTCACACGTATGAAGCCTATCAAGCTTGCTACGCTAAGTAGCAAGCGTTCGAGGCTTCACACGTGTGAAGCCTCACGCTTGCTACGCTTGTAGCAAGCGTACCGAGGCTTCATACGTGTGAAGCCTATCGCTTGTCATTACAATTAACAAGCGTACCAAGGCTTCATACGTGTGAAGCTTCAAGCTTGTTACTTACGCAGTTTATAAGTTACAATTGCGTACATAAGGCTTCACAAGGGCTAAGTCCAGCATTTTTATCAAGATTTGGCAAAAATATTGAGCAAATCAGAAGGGGGGTGTAAGTCCAGCACTTTAATCAAGTTTGGGGCAGAAATTAACGAGCGTGTGGCTTCACAAGTCTGGAGGGTCAAGGATACACATTTATTAGTAAAAAGCGTCATGGGCTTCACAAGCGTGAAGCCTCAGTACGCTTGCTGCTAATGTAGCAAGCGTACTGAGGCTTCAGACGTGTGAAGCCTCAGTACGCTTGCTACTTATAAGTAACAAGCGTACTGAGGCTTCACACGTCTGAAGCCTCAGTACGCTTGCTACATTAGCAGCAAGCCAACATATGTTACTTACGCAGTTTAACAATTGTGTTCATAAGGCTTCACAAGGGCTAAATCCAGCATTTTTATCAAAATTTGGCAAAAAATATTGAGCAAATCACAAGGGGGGGGGTAAGTCCAGCACTTTTATCAAATTTGGGCCCGAAATTAAAATAAAAAAAATCTCAAGGGCTAATCCAGCATTTTTATCAAGTTTGGACCAAATATTAACAAGCGTGAGGCTTCACAAGTCTATTAGTAAAAAGTGTGATGGGCTTCACAAGTGTGAAGCCTCAGTACGCTTGCTACTTATAAGTAGCAAGCGTACTGAGGCTTCAGACGTGTGAAGTTCAGTACGCTTGCTACTTATAAGTAGCAAGCGTACTGAGGATTCATCCGTGTGCAGCCTCTGTTCTCTTGTTACTTTTAAGTAGCATGCGTACTGAGGCTTCATACGTGTGAAGCCTCAGGACGCTTTTACTCATAAGTAGCAAGCGTACTGAGGCTTCACACGTGTGAAGCCTCAGTACACTTGTTACTTATAAGTAGCAAGCGTACTGAGGCTTCACACGTGTGAAGCCTCAGTACGGTTGTTACTTATAAGTAGCAAGCAATCATAATACTTACGCAGTTTAAGAATGGCGTTCATAAGGCTTCACAAGGGCTAAATCCAGCATTTTTATCAAAATTTGGCAAAAAATATTGAGCAAATCACAAGGGGGGGTAAGTCCAGCACTTTTATCAAATTTGGGCCCGAAATAAAAAAAAATCGCAAGGGCTTATCCAGCATTTTTATCAGGTTTGGACCAAATATTAACAAGCGTGAGGCTTCACAAGTCTGGAGGGTCAAGGATACACAATTTATTAGTAACAAGCTTGATAGGCTTCACACGTATGAAGCCTCGGTACGCTTGCTACAAGCGTAGCAAGCGTGAGGCTTCACACGTATGAAGCCTATCAAGCTTGCTACGCTAAGTAGCAAGCGTTCGAGGCTTCACACGTGTGAAGCCTCACGCTTGCTACGCTTGTAGCAAGCGTACCGAGGCTTCATACGTGTGAAGCCTATCGCTTGTCATTACAACTGACAAGCGTACCAAGGCTTCATACGTGTGAAGCTTCAAGCTTGTTACTTACGCAGTTTATAAGTTACAATTGATGCATAAGGCTTCACAAGGGCTAAGTCCAGCATTTTTATCAAGATTTGGCAAAAATATTGAGCAAATCAGAAGGGGGGTGTAAGTCCAGCACTTTTATAAAGTTTGGGGCAGAAATTAACGAGCGTGTGGCTTCACAAGTCTGGAGGGTCAAGGATACACATTTATTAGTAAAAAGCGTCATGGGCTTCACAAGTGTGAAGCCTCAGTACGTTTGCTGCTAATGTAGCAAGCGTACTGAGGCTTCAGACGTGTGAAGCCTCAGTACGCTTGCTACTTATAAGTAACAAGCGTACTGAGGCTTCACACGTCTGAAGCCTCAGTACGCTTGCTACATTAGCAGCAAGCAAACATATGTTACTTACGCAGTTTAACAATTGTGTTCATAAGGCTTCACAAGGGCTAAATCCAGCATTTTTATCAAAATTTGGCAAAAAATATTGAGCAAATCACAAGGGGGGGGGGTAAGTCCAGCACTTTTATCAAATTTGGGCCCGAAATTAAAATAAAAAAAATCTCAAGGGCTAATCCAGCATTTTTATCAAGTTTGGACCAAATATTAACAAGCGTGAGGCTTCACAAGTCTATTAGTAAAAAGTGTGATGGGCTTCACAAGTGTGAAGCCTCAGTACGCTTGCTGCTAATGTAGCAAGCGTACTGAGGCTTCATACGTGTGAAGCCTCAGTACGCTTTTTACTCATAAGTAGCAAGCGTACTGAGGCTTCACACGTGTGAAGCCTCAGTACGCTTGTTGCTTATAAGTAGCAAGCGTACTGAGGCTTCACACGTGTGAAGCCTCAGTACGCTTGCTACATTAGCAGCAAGCAAACATAATACTTACGCAGTTTAACAATTGCGTTCATAAGGCTTCACAAGGGCTAAATCCAGCATTTTTATCAAAATTTGGCAAAAAATATTGAGCAAATCACAAGGGGGGGGGGTAAGTCCAGCACTTTTATCAAATTTGGGCCCGAAATAAAAAAAAAATCGCAAGGGCTTATCGAGCATTTTTATCAAGTTTGGACCAATTATTAACAAGCGTGAGGCTTCACAAGTCTGGAGGGTCAAGGATACACAATTTATTAGTAACAAGCTTGATAGGCTTCACACGTATGAAGCCTCGGTACGCTTGCTACAAGCGTAGCAATCGTGATGCTTAACACGTATTAATCCTATAAAGCTTGCTACGATAAGTAGCAAGCGTTCGAGGCTTCACACGTGTGAAGCCTCACGCTTGCTACGCTTGTAGCAAGCGTACCGAGGCTTCATACGTTTGAAGCCTATCGCTTGTCATTACAATTAACAAGCGTACCAAGGCTTCATACGTGTGAAGCTTCAAGCTTGTTACTTACGCAGTTTATAAGTTACAATTGCGTACATAAGGCTTCACAAGGGCTAAGTCCAGTATTTTTATCAAAATTTGGCAAAGATATTGAGCAAATCACAAGGGGGGGTGTAAGTCCAGCAGTTTTATCAAGTTTGGGCCAGAAATTTAAAAAAAAATCTCAAGGGCTAATCCAGCATTTTTATCAAGTTTGGACCAAATACGTTTGGACCAAGTACGCTTGCTGCTAATGTAGCAAGCGTACTGAGGCTTCACACGTGTGAAGCCTCGGTACGCTTGTTACTTGTAACAAGCGTACTGAGGCTTCACACGTCTTTAGCCTCACTACGCTTGCTACTTATAAGTAACAAGCGTACTCTGGCTTCACACGTGTGAAGCATCAGTACGCTTGCTACATTAGCAGCAAGCAAACATAATTTTTACGCAGTTTAACAATTGCGTTCATAAGGCTTCACAGGGGCTAAATCCAGCATTTTTATCAAAATTTGGCAACAAATATTGAGCAAATCACAAGGGGGGGGGTAAGTCCAGCACTTTTATCAAATTTGGGCCCGAAATTTAAAAAAAAAATCGCAAGGGCGTGTCCAGCATTTTTATCAAGTTTGGACCAATTATTAACAAGCGTGAGGCTTCACAAGTCTGGAGGGTCAAGGATACACAATTTATTAGTAACAAGCTTGATAGGCTTTACACGTATGAAGCCTCGGTACGCTTGCTACAAGCGTAGCAAGCGCGAGGCTTCACACGTATGAAGCCTATCAAGCTTGCTACGCTAAGTAGCAAGCGTTCGAGGCTTCACACGTGTGAAGCCTCACGCTTGCTACGCTTGTAGCAAGCGTACCGAGGCTTCATACGTGTGAAGCCTATCGCTTGTCATTACAATTAACAAGCGTACCAAGGCTTCATACGTGTGAAGCTTCAAGCTTGTTACTTACGCAGTTTATAAGTTACAATTGCGTACATAAGGCTTCACAAGGGCTAAGTCCAGCATTTTTATCAAAATTTGGCAAAAATATTGAGCAAATCAGAAGGGGGGTGTAAGTCCAGCACTTTTATCAAAATTTGGCAAAAAATATTGAGCAAATCACAAGGGGGGGGGGGGTAAGTCCAGCACTTTTATCAAACTTGGGCCCGAAATAATAAAAAAAATCGCAAGGGCTTATCCAGCATTTTTATCAAGTTTGGACCAATTATTAACAAGCGTGAGGCTTCACAAGTCTGGAGGGTCAAGGATACACATTTATTAGTAAAAAGCGTGATGGGCTTCACAAGTGTGAAGCCTCAGTACGCTTGCTGTTTATTAGTAACAAGCTTGATAGGCTTCACACGTATGAAGCCTCGGTACGCTTGCTACAAGCGTAGCAAGCGTGAGGCTTCACACGTATGAAGCCTATCAAGCTTTCTACGCTAAGTAGCAAGCGTTCGAGGCTTCACACGTGTGAAGCCTCACGCTTGCTACGCTTGTAGCAAGCGTACCGAGGCTTCATACGTGTGAAGCCTATCGCTTGTCATTACAATTAACAAGCGTACCAAGGCTTCATACGTTTGAAGCTTCAAGCTTGTTACTTACGCAGTTTATAAGATACAATTGCGTACATAAGGCTTCACAAGGGCTAAGTCCAGCATTTTTATCAAAATTTGGCAAAAATATCGAGCAAATCACAAGGGGGGTGGGGTAAGCCCAGCACTTTTATCAAGTTTGGGCCAGAAATTTAAAAAAAAAATCTCAAGGGCTAATCCAGCATTTTTATCAAGTTTGGACCAAATATTAACAAGCGTGAGGCTTCACAAGTCTGGAAGGTCAAGGATACACATTTAATAGTTACAAGCGTGATGGGCTTCACAAGTGAGAAGCCTGAGTACGCTTGCTGCTAATGTAGCAAGCGTACTGAGGCTTCACACGTGTGAAGCCTCAGTACGCTTGCTAATTATAAGTAGCAAGCGTACTGAGGCTTCACACGTGTGAAGCCTCAGTACGCTTGTTACTTATAAGTAACAAGCGTACTGAGGCTTCACACGTGTGAAGCCTCAGTACGCTTGCTACATTGGCAGTAAGCAAACATAATACTTACGCAGTTTAACAATTGCGTTCATAAGGCTTCACAGGGGCTAAATCCAGCATTTTTATCAAAATTTGGCAAAAAATATTGAGCAAATCACAAGGGGGGGGGTAAGTCCAGCACTTTTATCAAATTTGGGCCCGAAATTAAAAAAAAAAATCTCAAGGGCTAATCCAGCATTTTTATCAAGTTTGGACCAAATATTAACAAGCGTGAGGCTTCACAAGTCTATTAGTAGAAAGCGTGATGGGCTTCACAAGTGTGAAGCCTCAGTACGCTTGCTGCTGCTAATGTAGCAAGCGTACTGAGGCTTCACACGCGTGAAGCCTCAGTACGCTTGCTACTTATAAGTAGCAAGCGTACTGAGGCTTAAGACGTGTGAAGCCTCAGTACGCTTGTTACTTATAAGTAGCAAGCGTACTGAGGCTTCATACTTGTGAAGCCTCAGTACGCTTGTTACTTATAAGTAGCAAGCGTACTGAGGCTTCACGCGTGTGAAGCATCAGTACGCTTGCTACATTAGCAGCAAGCAAACATAATACTTACGCAGTTTAACAATTGCGTTCATAAGGCTTCACAAGGGCTAAATCCAGCATTTTTATCAAAATTTGGCAAAAAATATTGAGCAAATCACAAGGGGGGGGGGGGTAAGTCCAGCACTTTTATCAAATTTGGGCCCGAAATAAAATAAAAAAAATCGCAAGGGCTTATCCAGCATTTTTATCAAGTTTGGGCCAATTATTAACAAGCGTGAGGCTTCACAAGTCTGGAGGGTCAAGGATACACAATTTATTAGTAACAAGCTTGATAGGCTTCACACGTATGAAGCCTCGGTACGCTTGCTACAAGCGTAGCAAGCGTTAGGCTTCACACGTATGAAGCCTATCAAGGTTGCTACGCTAAGTAGCAAGCGTTCGAGGCTTCACACGTGTGAAGCCTCACGCTTGCTACGCTTGTAGCAAGTGTACCGAGGATTCATACGTGTGAAGCCTATCGCTTGTCATTACAATTAACAAGCGTCCCAAGGCGTCATACGTGTGAAGCTTCAAGCTTGTTACTTACGCAGTTTATAAGTTACAATTGCGTTCATAAGGCTTCACAAGTGCTTAGTCCAGCATTTTTATCAAAATTTGGCAAAAATATTGAGCAAATCACAAGGGGGGGGGTAAGTCCTGCACTTTTATCAAGTTTGGGCCAGAAATTTAAAAAAAAATCTCAAGGGCTAATCCAGCATTTTTAATCAGGTTTGGACCAAATATTAACGAGCGTGTGGCTTCACAAGTCTGGAGGGTCAAGGATACACATTTATTAGTAAAAAGCGTGATGGGCTTCACAAGTGTGAAGCCTCAGTACGCTTGCTGCTAATGTAGCAAGCGTGCTGAGGCTTCAGACGTGTGAAGTCTCAGTACGCTTGCTACTTATAAGTAGCAAGCGTACTGAGGCTTCAGACGTGTGAAGTCTCAGTACGCTTGTTACTTATAAGTAGCAAGCGTACTGAGGCTTCACACGTCTGAAGTCTCAGTACGCTTGCTACATTAGCAGCAAGCAAACATATGTTACTTACGCAGTTTAACAATTGCGTTCATAAGGCTTCACAAAGGCTAAATCCAGCATTTTATCAAAATTTGGCAAAAATATTGAGCAAATCACAAAGGGGGGGGGTGAGTCCAGCACTTTGATCAAATTTGGGCCCGAAATTTAAAAAAAAATCGCAAGGGCGTATCCAGAATTTTTATCAAGTTTGGACCAATTATTAACGAGCGTGAGGCTTCACAAGTCTGGAGGGTCAAGGATACACAATTTATTAGTAACAAGCTTGATAGGCTTCACAGGTATGAAGCCTCGGTACGCTTGCTTGCTACAAGCGTAGCAAGCGTGAGGCTTCACACGTATGAAGCCTATCAAGTTTGCTACGCTAAGTAGCAAGCGTTCGAGGCTTCACACGTGTGAAGCCTCACGCTTGCTACGCTTGTAGCAAGTGTACCGAGGCTTCATACGTGTGAAGCCTATCGCTTGTCATTACAATTAACAAGCGTCCCAAGGCGTCATACGTGTGAAGCTTCAAGCTTGTTACTTACGCAGTTTATAAGTTACAATTGCGTTCATAAGGCTTCACAAGTGCTTAGTCCAGCATTTTTATCAAAATTTGGCAAAAATATTGAGCAAATCACAAGGGGGTAAGTCCTGCACTTTTATCAAGTTTGGGCCAGAAATTTAAAAAAAAATCTCAAGGGCTAATCCAGCATTTTTAATCAGGTTTGGACCAAATATTAACGAGCGTGTGGCTTCACAAGTCTGGAGGGTCAAGGATACACATTTATTAGTAAAAAGCGTGATGGGCTTCACAAGTGTGAAGCCTCAGTACGCTTGCTGCTAATGTAGCAAGCGTGCTGAGGCTTCAGACGTGTGAAGTCTCAGTACGCTTGCTACTTATAAGTAGCAAGCGTACTGAGGCTTCAGACGTGTGAAGTCTCAGTACGCTTGTTACTTATAAGTAGCAAGCGTACTGAGGCTTCACACGTCTGAAGTCTCAGTACGCTTGCTACATTAGCAGCAAGCAAACATATGTTACTTACGCAGTTTAACAATTGCGTTCATAAGGCTTCACAAAGGCTAAATCCAGCATTTTTATCAAAATTTGGCAAAAAATATTGAGCAAATCACAAAGGGGGGGGGTAAGTCCAGCACTTTTATCAAATTTGGGCCCAAAATTTAAAAAAAAATCGCAAGGGCGTATCCAGAATTTTTATCAAGTTTGGACCAATTATTAACGAGCGTGAGGCTTCACAAGTCTGGAGGGTCAAGGATACACAATTTATTAGTAACAAGCTTGATAGGCTTCACAGGTATGAAGCCTCGGTACGCTTGCTACAAGCGTAGCAAGCGTGAGGCTTCACACGTATGAAGCCTATCAAGCTTGCTACGCTAAGTAGCAAGCGTTCGAGGCTTCACACGTGTGAAGCCTCACGCTTGCTACGCTTGTAGCAAGCGTACCGAGGCTTCATACGTGTGAAGCCTATCGCTTGTCATTACAATTAACAAGCGTACCAAGGCTTCATACGTTTGAAGCTTCAAGCTTGTTACTTACGCAGTTTATAAGTTACGTTTGCGTACATAAGGCTTCACAAGCGCTAAGTCCAGCATTTTTATCAAAATTTGGCAAAAAGTCTGAAGGGTCAAGGATACACATTTATTAATAACAAGCGTGATGAGCTTCAAACGTGTGAAGCCTAAGTACGCTTGCTGCTAATGTAGCAAGCGTACTGAGGCTTCACACGTGTGAAGCCTGGGGTTTCACACGTCTCAAGTATACACAATTTACAAGTAACAAGCGTACTGAGGATTCACACGTATGAAGCCTCAGTACGCTTGTTAATTGTAAGTAACAAGCGTACTGAGGCTTCACACGTATGAAGCCTCAGTACGCCTGTTAATTGTAAGTAGCAAGCGCACTGAGGCTTCACACGTATGAAACCTCAGTACGCTTGTTAACTGTAAGTAGCAAGCGTACTGAGGCTTCACACGTATGAAGCCTTAGTGCGCTTGTTAATTGTAAGTAGCAAGCGTACTGAGGCTTCACACGTATGAAGCCTCAGTACGCTTGTTACTTATAAATGTGTATCCTTGACCCTCCAGATTCACGCTTGTTAATATTTGGTCCAAACTTGATAAAAATGCTGGATTAGCCCATGCGATTTTCATATATATTTCTGGCCCAAATTTTATAAAAGTGCTGGACACTCCCCCCTTGTGATTTGATCAATATTTATCAAATTTTCGCCAGAAATCTTTAACAAATCGCAAGGGGGTAAGTCCAGCACTTAAGTAACAAGCTTGAAGCTTCACACGTATGAAGCCTCGGTACGCTTGCTACAAGCGTAGCAAGCGTGAGGCTTCACACGTGTGAAGCCTCAAACGCTTCCTACTTAGCGTAGCAAGCTTGATAGGCTTCATACGTGTGAAGCCTCACGCTTGCTACGCTTGTAGCAAGCGTACCGAGGCTTCATACGTGTGAAGCCTATCAAGCTTGTTACTAAAAATTGTGTATCCTTGACCCTCAGGACTTGTGAAGCCTCACGCTTGTTAATAATTGGTCCAAACTTGATAAAAATGCTGAATAAGCCCTTGCGATTTTATTTTTAAATTTCGGGCCCAAATTTGATAAAAGTGCTGGACTTACCTTTGCGATTTTTGTTTATTTTCTGGCCAAAATTTGATAAAAAGGCTGGACTTAGCCCTTGCGACTTGTTAAAGATTTCTGGCCAGAATTTGATAAATATTGAGCAAATCACAAGGGGGGTAAGTCCAGCACTTTTATCAAATTTGGGCCATTTGACGCTTGTTACTAAAATTTTGATGAAAGTGCTGGACACACCCCTTGTGATTTGCTCAATATTTTGCAAAAAATTGAAAAAATGCTGGACTTACCCCTTGTAAAGCCTTATGTACGCAATTGTTACTTATAAACTGCGTAAGTAACAAGCTCTAGGGTTCACACGTCTGTGGGTCAATGATACAAGGTCGAGGATTGTGTATGTCTGACCCTACAGATGAGTGAAGCTTCCTGTACGCTTTTAGATGAATAGTGACATAACATGTGTATGATTGTCCCTCACGCATTTGAAGCCTCATTTACGCTTGGAGACTAATGTGAAGCCTCATTTACGCTCGTATTTAATGATGCTAGTGTATTGGAAGTAACTATTACGAATTAACTTGCGGGTACAACCATGCGTAAATCTCCATTGGGAGGAGTGTTGGCTCTGAGAAGAACCGTTGGTATGGTCTCGACGTTTCGCTCTGAGAAGAGCCGTTGGTATGGTCTCGACATTTCGAGCAGCAAACCCTGCTGGTCTTCTGGAGAATGATGCTGCCGGGTCTTATTCAGTAGTGGCCTGCATCTGGACATAATAACGACCAATTGGACGAAAACTGTACGCGCTTTACATGCAAGTCCCGGTAAGCCCAGTTCTTTTTCCGCAAGCATTCCCCGCGTAATTTCCGAGCGATTAGTCTTCTAGCATGTATTGGTGATGTGACAGTTACGGACAGCCCGTTGCAGGATACTCTGTTGAGAGAGGCTTAAATTATTAACGTAAACATCAATTATGCCAACTTGCTGCGGGCCTGTACACAGTTCACTTATTGACGTTTATCATCAGTAGGAAGTGAAAGGGGGCAAGTTAAAATCGGTAACCATGTAATTTGGGCCACACGCAGGCAGGCGAAACACGGGGGAAAGGGCCTTCATTTTCTTGTCGCCGCTTGGACTCCCTCCACCATTACTTATGTAGACCAAAACCCATCAGGTTGAACGAACGCTGGACTTAACTTGTTAGAAGGACATTGCGTGCGAAGGTTGCCTGCTCCTTTTGAAGGGTGTCCATGTTTTTCAGAGCAAGAGGAGCCCGGGGCGACAACCGCAAATGACGGCGTCATCAATCGAGGAGAACAGTAACAAAAACTTGCGTTACAAGCTCAGTGAGGGTTCACTTGAACATTCAAGTAACAATTATAATATCAGGTTGATGAATGACCACGTTGCAAAATTAGGTCGTATTGTGTGCACAACAGTATTAACACATAAAAATGGTTGACAAGTTAAAATCTCAATTTTATCCACTTTCCATCCAGGAAATGGGTCGGGCCCCCTTGGACCCGGAATCCGGGTGAATTCTGAACCGGGAGTTTTACAACCCAGAGCCCCCTAGCCACAAGCCCAAAAGCCGAAAGTCCGAGGAAGCCCAAGGTACACAAATCTTTCAATCTCCCCTCTCTCAATTCGTGCACACTTTGTGCCGGCCAACTGTTGACCCGTAAAGAGTTCTTTCCGTAAAGTTCATGTGAAGTAGTTTTATTCACATGAGATGAGAATTCTGAGCCGAGAAAGTTGGCAATTTCTTTTTTGCTTCTTCTTCTCTCACCAGACGCTCAAGTTCTGACAAGGTCACAACAAATGACACACGTTGTGCCTGCCAACTGTTGACCCAGGGTGAGTCTTTTGTAATGTTCATGTGAAGTTATTTTACTCACATGAGATGAAGACTGTCAGCCAAGGAACTATAGGCAGTTTCTTCCCCTTATTTTTTCCTCTAACTGACGCTCATAGTTATACAAAAAGTCTGACAAGGTTTAAAAGGGCGTGTTGCCTTCGGATTGGGCTCTTTGGGCTATAAAAAGCGTTTGTTTGGAAATGGATATGGTTGGAAAGATAATTTAAAAAGTAGAAAATAATGATTCACGTTAATATCCATTGAAATTGTGTGGTTTTTGTGTAATTTCATGACCGAACACGTAGAACCAAATTGTTGACACCACAAAATTGTGTTCCGCTGGTTGTATTTCAATAGGCAAATTTATTATTGTTAAATCACTACTCACTAATTACAACACACTGTAGGTTTTTTTTGTGTTGATGAACAACTCTTGAAAAGGTTAAGGAGCAATTCCAAACAGCAAAATATTGAGAGATTTGAAGGCAATGTGCCCCTTTAAGCTATATAGTTGTTCCCATCGATTTCGTTTTACATGGTACAGAAGAAAAAACAAATCACAGTGTTTAGAGAAGAGTCAACTGTTTCTGAAAACAGACATTGTAATCCTGCCTCAAAGAATACAACTCGGTATTTTTCTTAACGCACAGTGTTGTTCGTCTTGTAAAAACACCAGAGACTTGCCAGGGTTGTTTGCTGTCAAACCTTTAACTGATCGTTTTCTCGGGTGCTTGTGAATGGAACGAATGTTGACAAGAAAATGTCAAATAACAACCCCGTGATAATCGTAGGCCCGTTAAGGATAAGCCAGGTGAGTTGACTTTAAAAAAAAAATAATGACGAGAATCAAACCAGCGGTTGCCTTGGTTAAATTATGTCATTCGGTTACCTCATGCCATTGGTTAACGGTTAACGCTTCGGTTAACACATGTCATTCGGTTACCTCATGCCATTGGTTAACGGTTAACGTGCTTCGGTAATAACTCATGTCATTCGGAAGTTACCTCATGCCATTGGTTAACGGTCAATGCTCAAAACTCATGTCATTCAGTTACCTCATGCCATTGGTTAACGGTTAACGCTTCGGTTAACTAATGTCATTCAGTTAACTCATGCCATTGGTTAATGGTTAACGCTTCGGTTAACTCATGTCATTTGACGATGTAAAACAAAACTTTAATAAGTAAGAGTTGTCAAAACACAAATTACGAAAAGCAACTGTAGTACCAGGTATAGGTATAACACGAAAACAGAGATATCCCCGATTTCTCTGGTTTCTCCGGTCATTTTCGGCAAATAAGCAGCCAATTAAAACGTTGCGTCATTCCATTTATTGCGAAATTGAAAGCTCCTCAAAACAGTCATTCCATTTCACCTAATGTGTAAGTAAGTGTTCTTTGGCGTCATGCGATTAAAATATAGATAACCATTCAGTTTAACAATCCACTCACACAGCGTTCCAATTCGCAGCAGCTTTCCGCTGAAATCTCCAGTTGCACCTGCTCTGCTGAACTGAATGCTGATTTTGCATGGCTAAAACGAACGCCTTAAGTTTAATTGAATTTATTGTATACATTTCCATGCCTTAAAGTAAAATTGAATGACGGTTTCAACTGTAGAGGCAAAATCATACGAATGCATGAAAGTGAAAACTAAGGCTGCTTTGTGTGCCGCAAATAACAGAGAAAACCAATATTATAATAGACACACCTATGGATAGTCACCAATAGACGCCATCTTTACAGGCAACTTGGGTTTTTGGCTTCGAGCTGCGTCAAGCTTTCAAACTTTTCTACGCAGCCAAGTGGTCTACCGACCGATCATGCAAGGAATTTGATTCAAACTATCGATCGTTGTATGCGTTCAAAACATGATTATTTTTGCCCGTCAAGATGGCTGACTTAACATTGTGTGACGTCAAGTACACAACTTACAGCAACCGCAGAGCTTTCTCCCGAAGACGACCATAGGAAACTGATCGAAACGTCGAGTTGGTACACCATCGGTTCTTTTGAACCGACCAGAACTCATTAAAGGCACTGAACACGTTTGATTATTAAAAATATCATTAGCATAAAAACTTACTTGGTAACGAGAACGGAGAGCTGTTGATAGTATAAAACATTGTGAGAAACGACTCCCTCTGAAGTAAAGTAGTTTTTGAGAAAAAGGTAGATTTTCACTAAAATATTTGAATCTGAAAAAGACTTCAGGCCTAAAGCCTTTTTCAGGCATCTGTAAGCACACAAATTTGTGCAACAAGGGTGTTTTTCTTTCATTATTTCTAGCAACTTCGATGACCAATTGAGCCCAAATTTTCACAGGTTTGTTATTTTATGCATATTTTGGGATACACCAAGTGAGAACACTAGTCTTTGACAATTACCAAACGTGTCCAGTGCCTTTAAGAGAGGTTTCATGGTAACTGGTGTTACTACAAGAACTATACTTACTATAAAAACTTCCGGGTCAGAATTGACCCGAATCCGGATCCTGTGGAGCCTGACTCAATTCTGGGTCAGTATGACCCGGAACCTGTGTCAAAATTAAGCAGAATCTGAGTTAAGATCCCATTTGTTAGTCAGTCTGACCCAGAATGGGTCAGGCCTCCTGTGACCCGGAATCAGGGTCAATTCTGACCCGGGAGTTTTTAGGGTGTAGTACCCCTTACCCCTCAACTTGATACAGCACGTGAAACCAGAAATGAAACAGCGATATATCCAGGGTAAATAGAGATATCTCTCATAATTCATATTTCCCTGCACAATTTCCAACAAAAACTCATCCAATTTAACACCGGCTCATTCAATTTTGTTTGAAAGGAATGTTCCGTTGCATCATCACTCAACAGTCAAAAGGAGTAATTAAGTTTCAAGTTTAGCATTCACTGGTCAAATAAGATCATTCAAATTCATTAGTTCGCAAACGTCATTCAATTTCATAAAAGCAAGCAGCAAGAGGCTGGTCAACCATTCGATTTTTATGAATATGTAGTAAAAATTCAACTGAAAAATTGTGAAAATGTAGTCTGGAATGCCTATAAATGAAATTGAACGACTGAAACGAACCTGAATGAGAAGAATAAAATCACGTGCACGAAAACAAAATAGAATGCAAAAGTGGCTAAAAAGAAACCCTGTTCCATTGAATTACCACAGACCTATAATTAATTGCAAAGTTTAATCAATGTTGTATGCATTGAGTACATTTCAAAACTCACTATTACGTTGTTTTTTCCTCGATGAACACCATATTTTTTCACAGTGAAAATTTCATGGTTACCTGAAAACTAGTCAGTAAAAAAATGATGTTCACATCGAAAACCCAACTTGGAGAAGCAGCCCATTATTTGGTAATGGCGGTAAATTGTTATTTCCTAAAATATACACTCCAGATTTTCATATCATATCTTTATCATTTAACAATTTTCTTGTGACATGTTGCCTGTATAGGCCTATACTCTAGTTCGGCAGGTGGGTTATAGAATTGTGCTTTCGATAATACAAGCATGGGATTTGGCACTCGGTCAGAGGATGTCACGAGAAAGATATTTGGCTGTCGCAAATTTGTCAATTGAACAAATAATATGCGTAGAATAACAAGCAATGGCAGCCATTTTGAAACGCTGATTTTGAATAGGAGAAAAACAAGTAGCCATTGCTATGTATAAATACACAGTTAAGAAGTCTATGGGTGGTCAAAAGTCGATTACGCTGCCCGGTGTACATTTCCCTCCAAAAAGTCTGGGTCTATAGCCGTAATTGCGTGCAAAGAAGCAGAGCTAAGCTAACGGTTGTTACTGGGAAGCCACACAAGGCCCCGGCCTGAATTATGTTGTTGTAGGGTAGCAGGGTCGTTTTTCTTCCACGGTCGGAGGAAGAAAAAGATCCACCGTTAGAAACTTTGGAGGAGATTTTCACAGCTGAATATTTGATTAACTCGTCACGCAAAGAACTTGTTTGTGGTTTATACACTAACGGTTAATGTTTTGAAAATAGCTTTCCAAGCTACCACCAAGTCAAACAATCTTGAAACGCAAAGATGCGTGGAGTAACACTTTCCCTTAAATTACCCAAATAATTGAAAGGCAAGCAGACTGCTTTATGTGGCGTTGTCGCCGTGGTGAAGTGGTGAAACTTCCTTACCAGTTTGGATACCGGGGACAAAGCTGAGATAGACGGTCGACAAAGACCGCCCCGAGGGGGACCCACTGCCTTCGTTCTTACCCAAAGTAAAGTAAACAGGTTTTGGCTGTGTCCCCCTATTCAATCTACGTCCAGCCATAGACACAGGGAGTTGCCTTCAACAGTCAAAAGCCCTTCTTTTCTTTGGATGCTTTATACCCGACCCGAATGGCCCCCAAACCATACGCCCGATTGCGCACATGCACGGGCACTGACTAAGTGACTTAGTGACAAAGTGGAGCAAAGTGAAACCCCATCCCTGCTGGTTTGGCGGTCTTAATACCCAAAGCAGAACCCCTATGATCTGCTTCGAGTGTTGGCAACACAAGGATCAGACAAGAACATCAAGATGTTTCAATCTCCAGGGCCAAAACATAGCGCAGACGGCACATATTTCATGTTATTTTAAATCACTTGTAAGATGCCTTTATGATAAACACACAATACTAGTTTCCCATAACGTTAGATGGAATTAAATACAACACAGTTTGACTTGTCTGACTGCAAACCCCCAGCAACAAAACAGTTTGTTGAATGCCCCCTTCACTTTATAAGCGTTAACTAATCTATCTATACACTTGCCAAGTGACAAATACATCTTGTAAGGCACTAAAGCTATACACCAGTAGACCGCAACAGTAACAGCCGTTTTGAGCCTTGCGTTTGCACCGATTCAGCCGTGAATAAGTAACTGCCATCAGAGGATTTTGTTTTGGTAAATCTTTACCCTTGCGGTCCCACATACAATACTAACGCACACTGTGATTCAAACACCCTCTTCTCACATCTACACTATTTTATCGTAAATGTCAGCACTCATTTGAAAATAGGTTTGCTTTTGGCACAAACTTGCGCAGACGTATCTTACTTAGTGAACGTGAAAGACATTACAAGTACAAACACTATGCGAATGGTGAATGGTTCTCCATTGGTCTTACTTAGCGGCCATTATTAAATCGGGCACACAGGAACTGTTTACAGAGTACAAGTTTTTAAAAGCAATTCTTCAAAACTGGCCCGTTTGAGTGACCTCCTATGGTGCTTTATGAGTGCCATAAAACTTATCTAAATAACGAGATAATGATTTGAGCTAAGTCGACTTATATTAAGGATTAAGTCGACTTGTCTCGATAATTTATCTCGCCAAGAAGAATGATTGAATCCGAGAAGTCGACTTGTCTCGATAATTTATCTCGCCAAGAAGACTACTTAAACCAAAGAATTTGACTTGTCTCGATAACCTGTCTCGCCAAGACGACTTGTTAAACATAAGAAGTCGACTTGTCGCCATAATTTATCTCGTCAAGAAGACTTAATTTATGTAGCAAGTCGACTTGTCAATAATTTTCTCGCCAAGACGATTTATTGACCCTAATAAGTCGAGTAGTCGTAATAATTTATCTCGTCGAGAAGACTTACAGAAACTCAGAAATCAAAAACCATATTAATTTCAGTAACGTCACGGTAAGTCGACTTCTTTGTTTTAGAAGTCGTCTTGGCGATATAATTATCAGGACAAGTCGACATCTTTGTTTAAGTAGGTAGACTCGGCGACATCTTAAGTTTTGTCGATTTGGCGGGATAAACTATCTCGTTACACTGATAAGTGGTGTAACAACCTCTGGATCTCTGTCAATCACCGTCAACAAAGAAACTATAGGGTCTGTCATATCTTTACGTGGAATTTGTGGTCTGTCACTCATCCCCGGATTAAAATACTTGGCGAAATCTTAGAGTTGTTAATTAACAAGCCACTGTTAGCTGCAACAAACGACTGATATGCGCTCGCTAGCGGACACGTATTCTACAAAGACACCCAATTCAAACTATTTGAAGAGCTTTTGATCTCGTCACGAACATGTTAAATGCTGGTTTACGCAGCTGGTTTTTCCCCCCTTCTTCAAAGGAGCGTTTTGGGGTTTGTTCTCTATTCTGTGATGCTAGGAATGTTTTGATTACAAATTATGTACACTGCATCCATGGAACAATGTATGCGGTAAAAGTGTGTAACTCCCGTTTTCTCTAGACACAGGGCTTAACGTCTGGGTAGGTATAGATTTAGTATGCAAGAAGTATTCCCTTGCAGACGAGGAAATTGCGGTGTCTGTTCAAAACGCAGTGAATCACCAACTCTTCCTTGCAGAGATTATATTTTAGAAAATTGCTGCTGTTCTTTCACTATGAGTTACACCACGCACGGTTTCAAATCATTCTTAAAGCACATGGACAACATTGGACATTCATTGTCAAAGACCAGTATTCACACTTTATGAGAACCAACATATACATGAAATAACAAACCTTAGTTTAAACCCAATCTGTCATCGGAGTCACGAGAAAATACTGAAGAAAATAAACCTTATATGTTTTCAATATTTTTTCGCCAGGAGCTAATTGTTTTACTAATTTCTCAAAACCTAGAGCACTTCAAGGAAAATTTCCGACCATGATTATCTTTATAGCATTCAACCTTACCATTGTTTTGCACAAACTCTAATTTCAGTCCCAAGAGTACAAACAAGCAATGACCAACGGCCTCCCCATCCCCCAAAAAGCAAAACTAACAAAAACAAGCAGCCCCCAAAAAACTAACAAAAACAAGCAAACAAACAAACGAACAAATAAAAACAAATATCTACAATTCAAAAAGGAACCTGGTAATTTAAAATGTAATAAGAGTTATAGCATAATTACTACATTGCACGTTATACTTAAAAAAATTAATATCAACATTCAAAATTCAGTAAGAGTTTTAAGGCAACCATCTGATTTCTGTGTAGATCAGACATGAAATTTTGTCCTTGGAGAAAAAAAGTAGGAACATTTCATTGATGACAAGGGCTGGCCTACTGCTTTAATAGACTTTTCTGGCAATTCAATAAAGATTTTGCTGGTTTTTGTTTTACCCGAGGGGAACACAATCAGAAATCAGACTGAAGTAGGAAAAATATCATGCCTAGTAGAGACATGGAAAAATGTATTCTAAAATAAAACCATACAACTGTAACTTGATCATAGTTAAGGAGTGCATTTATAGATCATGTGACCCGTGACATCACATACTTACAAGAGCCACAGAGCCAGGACTTCCTGCAGGCACAATTTGTAAACAGGAAGAAAATCTTACGTTTTATGGAGACTGCACCGTACAATTTGTATCAACTTATTTATTATTAGACCCCCTTACATATGCCACCATTACTGCGGTCAAACAATAGAAACAAGTGTACGCACCACGCATAACTTTCAGCCAATGAGAGGTCTTCCTTTGACCTCATGAGGGCGCTGTTTGAGCTTGTGACACCATATACTTGAATACTATAATATACCTGAAGACTATACTATACTCGAATGTATGTGTAATTAACAAAAAAAATTGTAACTTCCCAAACTGTGTAGCATCCTGCCTGCCAGGAAATGCCCTGGAATGCACAAGAATAATCAATGTTTAAATGTGTTTTTTTTAAAGTTGTGGGTGGGTGGGTTGGTTAAAGAAATAACTGAATATCGAAATTCAGTTTCATTTCAAATAATAGAACTGTCTGTGCAATGCCATTGTTAACGGTCAACCTTCGATCCTGATGGGGGAGATGGCGTGGATTTTCTTTACTGTTCAGCTACAAAGTTGCATGCTGGAAAGCCAGGAGCAGCCATTGAAAACTCCTGGACTGGGAGAAGATTGATCTAAAATATATGCTTCATTTGAGGCATTACTTTGTTCTTCACTGTATAGGGTACATATTAAATAGTCTGTCAATATTCAAAAATCGAAATTTCGACATGAGATGTGTGGGTGGGTCAAAGCAATTTCAACAAGAGATCAAATTGTATAAACATTGATTATTCCGAATGGCCCCTTAAAGGGACACGTTGCCTTGGATCGGACGAGTTGGTCTAAAAAAAAGCGTTTGAAACCGTTTGTTATAAAATTCATATGGTTAGAAAGACGTTATAAAAGTAGAATACAATGATCCACACAAATATGCCTCGAAATTGCGTGGTTTTCCTTTTACTTTGCGAACAAACACGGTCGGCCATTTTGTGGAGTCAACCGTGTTTGGTCACGATGTAAAAGGAAAACCACGCAATTTCGAGACATATTTGTGTGGATCATTGTATTCTACTTTTAAAACATCTTTCTAACTGTATGAATTTTATAACAAACGGTTACAAATGCTTTTCATAGACCAACTCGCCAGATCCAAGGCAACGTGTCCTTTTAAGTGCGAGTGACCTGTTGTAATTTTTGAGAAATTATCAAGTTGTTGCATCAACAAAACAAGGTCTTAACCTTGCCATGCCTTCCACACCTGTGGACTCTGGTTCGAATCTAACCTCAGACCTGAGCCTTGCATTAGTATTGGGTGTTCAATCTCAACCAGATCCAAATTTCATGGCACTGCTTACCACAGAATTATGCGTTTACAGCGCCCAATAAAGCGCATGATAATATGCGCTGTTAGCGCAGAATTCCGCAGAAGCAGAGGCCATGAAATTGGGCCCTAATTATGTGGGTTTCTCTATTTGGAGTTTTCTTCCCTGAATTGAACATTTCTTAACAGTCTTCTGGACAGTGACACAGGCATCCTCAGGCCTACAAGTAGAAGTGCGAGGCAATTTTAAGGCTCCTGTGGTTTCATTTAGAAAGTAACATTTCCCTCTATTGATCTTGTTTGCAGAATTTTGTAAACTTATTTGAAGATTATGTCCACTGCAACAATCTTCTTTAACAGTGGTCAAGTAGCCAAAGTGGCGTGTCGTGGCAGAGGGGATAAGAGCACCAGACTCAAGCTTTGGTGTTTCTGATCGGCAGAGTGTGGGTTTGAGTCCCGGTCGTGACACTTGTGTCCTTAAGCAAGGGTACCAGTGAGAGCTGGTAGTAACCTCTGATAGACTGGCAGCCTGTCCAGGGGGAATAGAAATATTCTCAGTTGTTTAATGCCAAGGAAACCGAATATAAACACCGGCCTGATGAGCCATATTGGCGCGGGACAGACTTTACTAAGTAGCCAAATGCTAGTTCAAATATCTGAGAACCAGTAAAATACTTGTCTCTTAGTTGTCCGGTTGGTCCAAGTAGTCTGGCTGGCTAGTTTATTGCTTTCTATGGCTGACGGACCAGTGAAGTCACAAGCCAGTTCCTCTGGCTAGGGAATAAAAGACTGTTAAACCGTGCACAGAGCTTTGCTTGGACACTCCTCGATGATTGCCATCGTCATTTCACACTCTGTAGAAGATGCTGCACCTCCTCGATGATGCTCATAGGTGTCTTGCTTGGAGGTGGGGTTGCTGAGGAGGACGTAGATGAGGTTGGATGTGAAGATGATGAAGGGACGGTCCTCCCAAGTGATGCTCCGTACATCTTCTTGTAAACCGATACCAGGTGTTGACTGGAAAGAGAAACAATATCACAGAGGAAATATTAAAGCAGGTGGCATTAAACTAATCGCTGATATGATTCTGTGTAACCATCCATTAAAGGCCCTGTACATTATTGGTAAGATCGAAAAACACAATGTTCACAGATTCACACATAACTTACATGATTTAAAGTAAGTAATGATAGAAAGGGTTCCTTAAAATATGTCTGCCTAAAATGCTATCGTTTCTGAGAAATGAGTAAAACAATAGTTTTTATCACGCGCGACAATTTGAAAAAACAGAAAACACATAAGGTCTCTTTTCACTATTTCCTCGTGACCTCGATGACCAATTAAGCTCAAACTTTCACAGGTTTGTTTGTTCATGCATGTTGAATCACAAAAAATGTGGACACTGATTTTGAGCTGTTACCAAAAGTGTACAATACCTTTAAAGGCTCCACTTTTCATTTATCTATTCTGGTTGTTCAGCCAAGAACTCTCAGAAAAGCGAACTTAATCACTATACTAGCAAATAATCCCATGGATAGAAGACAAAGAAGTGTGTTTCAATTTTGTATGTGGGAGGAAAACCCCTGAGAATTATTCCAGTGAATACCCACACAATCAGGTAGGGACTGGAAACCAAATCCACATAGTGCCCCCACAGAGATTCGAAGCAGGGTCCCAGAGGTGGAAGGCGAGGAAAGATACCACTACGCCAACCCAACCACCAACCCGACCGCTACTCTAAAGGCTGGTTTACACTCCATATGATTTCATAGCAGACGCAGCAATGCAGAATTAAACATTTGGTAAATCAAGGTTACTTGAGGTCAAATCCCTCCCTACTAACAACAACAATAATGTAGTCTTATATAGCGCACGTATCCACCAATAAGGTGGTCAAGGCGCTTGAACAAAGAGAGACACTTTTTAAGAGGTTTTAAAGTTTTTCTGAATTATGAGACCGATTCATGTAGCACCTTGTAAGGGTTTACATGGTGCTGCGGCGCACTCGGCAGCCACTGCTAGAAACACCGGGACGAACCCCTTCTCTTAACGATAAGTGTACTGGGTTCTTTTAAGTGCATTACACAACACACAGGACCAACGGCCTTACGTCCCATCCGAAGGACGAAGCAATAATGGTTAAGTGTCTTGCTTAAGGACACAAGTGTCAAGACCAGGACTCAAACCCACACTCTGCTGACCAGAAACACAAGAAATTGAGTCCGGTGCACTCGACCGCTTGACACGCCTAACCTGGGGCTCGATTTCACATAGCACTAAGATTCATGTCAGTATTGCCATGGTGATTTTACATTGTGACATCACACCTTGCTTAGCAGTTAACATTGATACACAGTCAGGGTTCTGCCCACAGTGGTCGGTGTCGGAAAACCCGCCCGGCACTCAGGATTCCCCGACCACCACTAGCAGAATTTTTTTCGTTTTCCGACCACCGCACATTTTCCTTTCGTTTTTTGCCAATTTCCTTCAAAATATTTTGAACACAGTGTTGTCACTAGCCCAAATTCAGTGCCGGTCGGAATTTTTTTTCAAGATGGTAAAATTCACGCTAAAAATGTGAAGTGAGCATTGCAATGGACGCCATTGCAGTAAGCATCTCTTTTGATGAAACAATACATCATAGCAGACAATGACAATTGCTATAATTTCTATCAAATTTTTAACAAAATATTTACTTAACGAAATGGCACCACCACCACCCCTACCTTATGCCTTAAAACTTAAGGCGCCAACGAACCATGGATGAACGAACCATGGAGATACAGAAAATACAACAAGATCGAGGCAACACGGCGATAGCGTGTTGAGCCTGCCAAGCTTCATTCATTCATTGTACAGGATTATTCTATTATTCAATAGGTAAGTTTACCCCATGCTGCCAAGTTTGTCCGATTTATTGAAGATTCTAAACTTGTCTCATAATATTTTATAAATGTTTTCTTAATCAACTAAATTGAATAACCTGATTCCTGAATTTCTTAAAATGTTTGACCTCTACTACGGTACTTATTGTTATATTTTACAAGTAAAATGTCTGAGCGACTGTGATTGCTGAAAAAATCCGTCACTGCCAAACTTGGCAATCGCCCAAACTATAGCACCTTGAGTGATATAGTTGGGATCGCCCATAGAGCTCTGACGGTAACCTCACTGCAATGAGATACTGCGATCCCAACTATAATTGGGCGATTGTCAAGTTGGGGCGGAACTACTACACGTGAAAAGTTGCAGTCCCGCGAATAAGGTAGACGTTACGTAGCACATTGCTGCATATTTGCACGGTAGTTGATACGGTACAACCAGATAAACCGGGACAAAATAAATTAAGACGCACGAAAATGAGAAGTTATCAGTGAGTATTTGTCAGAAATTGTCAGGGACTGTCAGGAATGGACATTAAAACGAAACTTGATGTATTTTGTCATAAATACTGGAATTTATTGTTGGCTTCTGATGACAAAGTAATGAAATATTCAGCATTGCCGGTCGAAGCATTGCCGGTCGAAATAGTGCCGGTCGGTAAAGCTGTTAGCAAGGAAAAGTGCCGGTCGGGAATCTCCGAATCTCCGAGTGCCGGCAGGCCCTACCAGCACCGACCGGCGTAGTGACAACGCTGTTTGAACATCGTGTAAAATTAAAAAAGCATACTAATCGAAACATTGAGTTGTCAAGCACTGGTTCTTTTCAGAACCTCCACAACTCATAAAGAGATTTATGTACATGATGTCTCCGCAAACCTTACTAGACACTTTAGTTATGTGCCGTATTTAAGCGTAATTTTGAAAAAGAATGAATGCCATGTCCAGCAATCGCATTGCGGGATGCGTTATGAAGGCACTGCTTTCACTTTGGGTAAAGCCGTCTCGATTTGGCGGTTGTGGCTATGGCTGCGGCTGTTGCTAACAAATGCAATGGGGCTCTTATGCTTCACTGCTTGTTCACATGACGATCAAGCCGCAGCTGCTAATACGCTTTAGTTGATTTTTCTTTGTTCATCAAAATCTAAGGCCGAGTCCGAATTTACGGCTACAGCTACGGCTACGGTTGAACGCTGCGTCAATATGCATTGAAGTATAAGACATCCTGGCAACACCCTTAGCCACAGCCACAGCCTAGCTGAAGCCACCAATTCGGATACAGCCTAAGTAGACATTACTACAGGCATGATATTTGGTCAGTACAAGGGCTGACCTGCATGTACATGTGGTATAGGCTTTAATAGACTTTTCAGGCTATTTAATCATTTTTTCTGATTTTTCCTAGGGCAAAAAAACGGAAATCAGACTAAATTACGAAGAATGTCTAGTTTGTGACTAGCACACAGGCCTCACCCCTTCTTGCTCGCTCCATGCAACTTCACCAGGTTCAGCAGCACGAACTGAAGCCTTCCTCCCCATATGTTCTCCAACCGCAGTCCCTCCTCCTCCTCCTCTTCCTTGGTTGACCTATCTTCGACATTTGACCCTTGACCTCCAGCTGAACTGTCACTCACACCCACGGGGCTCTTTCCTTGTGTAGTGTGAGCCTCTTCACCAGTGGATTTTAGTCTCTTGTCTTGTTGCTCTATACCCAAGTCATCGTTGATGACGACGGGACAAGAGTTGTCCGTCTCCGTCAGAGTTAGTTTAGATTGTTCAACACCTGGACTGAGCTCCATCTTTGGATTGCATCCCTGGAGTAACTCGTCCGTCTCTTTCTTCTCAATAGGAGCAGTTCTGGTTCCCTGTCTTGTGGTGATTTCATCTCCCCCTGCCGAGGTTGCCGAGTGTGGTTCCCTGGAGCTTTTCAGCCTTCCTCTGTATAATGCAATCAGTGCTTCTTTGCTCTGCAGCAGTATCTCTAGGGCTGCATGAAGGGTCTTTATGCGAGCACTGGTACCAGATTGACCTGGAAGATGAATTTTAGAAAAAATGTTTGAGGTGAGCAGATCTTCAAGGCAAATATGTCTTCATAAAAGGGTCTGTATACGCTTGGTAGTTACTCATAAAAACTAATGCCAATAAAAACTTACTTGGTAAGAAGTACAGCAGCTTCTGATAGTATAAAGAATTTTGAGAAACGTTTTAATTTGAATTATGTGGTTATTGAAAAAGATAAAAGTTTTTTCCAAAACAATTTGAATCTGAGAAGCGTTTCTGTCAGAAACTCCAATTGCAGATTATTCTTTATGCGTGGACATAACTGCTCCAGATTTTCAAAAACGCTACCACCTTTTGAAATTAAATTTTCATAGGTTAGTTTTATGGTATATATCTACAACTATACAATATTTAAACAAACAGTTACCAAATACCAAACGTTTACAATCCCTTTAACTACTTGCTGCTGGCAAGCAAAGATTTGTAATCATAAAAAAAAAATAAGTTTGAGAAGTTTCAATCTAAGCACTCAATGGTAAAAATAAAGTTCATACCTGGGCCTGCTATCATAGAGCTGCTTTAAGCACAACAAGTAGCTACGCACAATAAAATTATGCTTACCAGAATAAGGTTACCAGGCAAAAAAATACCATTCCACATGTACCATTTGAGACTGGTATCCTGCTTAATTTTATTTAACGGAAAACTTTTCAGCAATATTTGCTGCTTAAAGGCACTGAACACGTTTGGTAATTGTCAAAGACCAGTGTTCTCACTTGATGTATCCCAACATATGCATAAAATAACAAGCCTGTGAAAATTTGGGCTCAATTGGTCATCTAAGTTGCAAGAAAATGACGAAAGAAAAAACACCCTTGTTGTACAAATTTGTGTGCTTTCAGATAGGAGAAGTTTTTATTATTTTAGTGAGAAATTACCTGTTTCTCAAAAACTACGTTACTTCGGAGGGAGTCGTTTCTCACAATGTTTTATACTATCAACAGCTCTCTGTTGCTCGTTACCAAGTCAGTTTTTATGCTAATATATATTTTGAGTAATTACCAAACAGTGCTTTTAAGCATCTCTATTAAGTTAAGCCCAGTACCACTCTTTATCTCTGATAGCATTTGAAGTCTCACAAACAAAATTACTGTTGCTTATTTTGATTGTCGCAACAGAAAAAAAGAGACGGTCAGTACCAACATCTTATCGCTGTTTCTCATTGTGGAAATCGAATACTGTCAATCTATCTGAAAATTGAGAAACTATAATTCTAGTCATTCAACATGGTTTAACAATTTAGCCACTTCCCGAGGGTATTATAAAAACTTTAAAGGCACCGTACACATTTGGTAATTACTCAAAATAAATATTAGCATAAAAACTTACTTGGTAACGAGCAACGGAGAGCTGTTGATAGTATAAAACATTGTGAGAAACGACTCCCTCTGAAGTGCTGTAGTTTTTGAGAAAGAGGTAATTTCTCACTAAAATAATAAAAGACTTCAGGCCCGAAGCCTTTTATTCCTATCTGAAAGCACACAAATTTGTACAACAAGGGTGTTTTTTCTTTCATAATTTTCTTGCAACTTCGATGACCAATTGAGCCCAAATTTTCACAGGCTTGTTATTTTATGCATATGATGGGATACACCAAGTGAGAACACTCTTTGACAATTACCAAACGTGGTCAGTGCCTTAACATTTATTTGTAACAACTTGCTCTGGGTATTTTTATTTTTAAGAATTTTGGATAAATGTAATTTTATCAGAAATATAGTCTTCGTTCGAGTTTAGTTCTCGTTTTCGATATGCGGGAGACTTGCACAGTCTATTGTCTCAATCTTGGCTCACCTTTGAACTGATGTTCTAGGAGGGCAACCTTCTCAAGAAAGACCCTCAGCAGGTCAGAGGGGCGGTCAAGCTCCCTGAACAGATTGACAGCTTTCTTGTAGTGCAACTCTGCCAGGGCCCGAGTATGTTTCTGTCTGTGTTGGGACACCTACAGTGACAAAAAAAGAGGAAATCACGTCAGGATGGAACTAACAATACCCCCTCTCCAACTGTTCATGGAATTGATGATAACCGATGCTGAAGAAAGGCTATCATTACAGTGACTTGAGGAAAAAAACAAAACAGGTCTTACATTTCTGTGATTAACAAGTTAAAGCCAGAAGGGGTTTGTACATGCAAATGTTTTACCAAAGACCACTCAGCAAAGTCAAAGTTTTGACCCAACCCCAGTCAGCAAAGTCACAAATTTGACAAAATCCCATTCAGCAAAGTCAAAGATTTGACAAAACCCTACTCAGTAAAGTCAGAGATTTTACCAAACCCCACTCAGCAAAGTCACAGATTTTACCAAACCCCACTGTTTACAAATGTGGCGTCGCGTGGCCGAGCGGATAAGAGCACCATACCCAAGCTCTGGTGTTTCTGTTCAACAGAGTGTGGGTTCGAGTCCCAGTCGTGACACTTGTGTCCTTAAGCAAAACACTCAACCATTATTGCTGCGTCCTTCGGATGGGACGAAAAGCTGTTGGTTCCGTGTGTTGTGTAATGCACGTCAAAGAACCCAGTGCACTTATCGAAAAGAGAAGGGGTTCGCCCCGGTGTTCCTGGTTCGATCGGCAGCATATTGCGCCACAGCACCTTGTAAACCATTACATGGTGCTATGTAAAGGAATTGGTCTCATACTTCAAAAACGTAGCTCCACAATACCTTGCAGGAAAATAATGAATGTTGAAGCACCTTGAGCGTCACTGAGTGACGGATATGTGGCTATATAAGAAGCCACTACTATTATATTATTATTATTATTACCCTTAACCTAATCAAAACATCCATCCTACACCAGACAGAATCTGAGATGGTTCAAGCATACATACCTGATTTCTGTAGGCATTATGATGTAGTGATGCAAGACGATAATGAATAGTTGCAGCGCGATACTGATAAACAGGTTGCTTGGCTGGTGAAACATCATCTACTTCACAGAGCTCCAGAGCTTTGCTCATCATCTCAACAATTTCTTTCTCAATCTACACATGGTAAAATGGTGTAGAGGGGACGAATAAAACTTTGCTGAATAATAATAATAATATTACATTGAGACATTTATATGCGCATAATGCAGTGGTCTCTATGTGCAACACAAAACATAAAACAATGAAATATATGAAGCAATTTGTCACAAAAATGTAGATTCAAACAAGTGAGTCTTTAAAAGTTCCTTGAAAATCAGAACAGAGTCAGCTTGGCGAGTATGAACTCTTAAGTAATTTCTTAAGTCATTGGCGAGAGAGAGCCAATCAGCATTGTTTGTCCGTGCTTCCCTTCCAGGGGTTAGTAACGAGCGGGATCGATACGGTGAGTTACCCATGGGAATGAGGTTGAAGAAGGACTCATTCCAACTGTTGTATATTTCACTATAAAGTAGAACCGCTTCCTCTTAGAAGAGATTAGCATTATAATGATCATCTCCCAAAACTTATTTCCTTTTTTACCTTCCCTCGCCATACACACATACATAAATGTGAACCCATCGAGTAATTGACCAGATATCGGGTGGCATAAGCTGAACTACAACCTTCATTCTTTCGCATTTTTTAAGCCGTTTATCGATCCTTTTGGTTTCATTCTTACAGACTTGTGTCAGTAGTGTCGGTCGCGGTCGACCCCTATTTGTGTAATTGTCCATGTTGAAGAGCAATTGCTTCGTTTCATTCATATCTGAAGATCTTATCAGATGAGTATTTTGCTTGTTGTCTTTTAACGAACATAGACACTGGGCTTGCTTAGCAGATATGGTACACTTCCTCATTCGTGTGTTTGAAGTGCATTTGGTCACTGGATTCGAGATCAAGGTTATCGCATAGTAATTATTCAAAATCTTGACTTGCCTGTTCTTGAGCCATGGTTAAGAGTGGAGGATGGTCTTGCATAATGGTTGCCATGACGTAATACGTAGATGAGAGCTCCCACGACACGGACTCCCAGAGCGCTGGGTGCCGCTTACGGTGGACCAACATGCACAAGGCTTTCTGGTAGTAATCAGCCGCCTTGGTGACAGCGACAAAGTAAATAAAATTAATAACAATATTAATGATTTGGAAGGCTAATTAGCCCTGGGGGCCTTTCACTTTCGTATTATACTACAGTGACGTCCTGGATATCAGGGTCCATTTCTGGGGCGAAATTTTTTCAAAGTTTCATAACTCATATCTTAAATGCAAAGAAGCCACTAACTTTACCGGATTCACATTTCATGGCAGCATTCATTTTTCTGCGGTGGGTTTTGGCATCATATATTCCTCATAAATCCGTCATTTTTGTGAAAAGGACCCTCATATCTAAGACTCTGTATCTGTGCACAGCACAGAGGAAGAGTCCTGTACAGGGCTAGGAGGCTAATCATCCTTACTCACAGCTGAGAAGCTGAATTGGGAAGGACGCGACTACAACGCGGTTGAGCCGCAGGTATGTAAAGGCGCCTTTTGGCAGCCAGCCACATCAACCCATATATGACCAGCGATCGAAAGTGTTTGATTTTTCAGAAGGGAGTAAAACCAGAGGTCCCGGAGGAACATCCTTGTGGTACAGTAGAGAACCAACACACATCTCCACTCACATAATGGCCCTAGCCCAAGAAATATTTCCATCTGAAATACTGTCAACGTCAAGGAAATAGCATTTGAAACACCACGCAATTCACTGCTGCTTATTTTGATTGCCACAACTGAAAAAGGCCTGATATGAATGTACATATTAGATCCCCAAACAAAACAAAACACATTTTTCATTGTTTTCATTGAAATGCCGACTTTGATAGTTTCAAAGTTTTTTCGATCCTCTGCTGCTGCTTCCCAGGTTGTATCGTAAACTTGGGTGTAATCCCTGGCAACACGACAGTTACAAGTTGAATGACTTCTGACTGGCACCCCCAAACAGATATACTGACAAAATAGGAAGACAGCCAACATCAGGGCTAGATAGCTCAGTTGGTAGAGTGTCAGCACGTTAATCCGGAGGTTGCAGGTTCAAGTCCTGCTCTAGTCAATTCCTTTTTTGTTCAACCCAAAATTAGTCCTTTTTTTTGCGGTGTGTTTATTTTGAAAGCCAGAGGATGGGAGTGACAATCTTCTTTCAATAGCCTACTTTCTGTTGAAGACAATCAGAGCATACTGATCGAAAACGTTGAGTTGATCCACAGAACCACAGCTCACAAGAGGATTTATGCACACAGTGCTACCGCTAACCTTACTCCACTGAAACACCGACTTCGATGAAACATTCTTAAGGTGTTTTTTTCATGGTGTGTGTTTATTTGAAAGCTAGAAGATTGGAAGTAAAGTACATTCTTCTTCCAAAAATTTACTTTCCCTTGAAGACGATCAGAGAATACTGATCAAAACGTTGTGTTGATCAACCACTGGTTCTGTTCAAAACCACCACAACTCATATTGATGTATTTTGTTTGTTAATCTGGTTGTGAAGCCAAGGATTCTCAGAAAAGTGAACTTGATCACTCTACTAGCCAAGAACCCCATGGAGAGAAGACAAGGAAGGAAGTTTCAGTTTTAGATATGGGAGGAAAACCCCACAGAATTATTCCAGGGAAAACCCACGCAATCAGGTAGGAACTAAGAAACCAAATCCACATCGTGCCCCGGCAGGATTCAAACCAGGGTCCTAGAGGTGGAAGGCGAGGAAAGAGACCACTACGCCAACCAGACCAACCAAGAGAGATTCATGCACACAGTGTTACTGCAAACCTTACTAAATGTAGATTGTATTTCAAATCCTACTTATTTTCCTTTTCTTTTCTTTTGAAAGGGATTGTATACGTTTGGTAATTGGAACCCACTGTTTGTTTCAATCCTACATAGTTGTAAATATATACCATAAACTAACCTGTCAAAATTTCATTTAAAAAGGTGGTAGCGTTTTTGAGATATTACCAGTGGTTATGTCCACGCAGGAAGTAATCTGCAATTGGAATACACAATCTGAGAAACGTTACTCTCAGATTGTAACTTCAAGGGATAAAAAGTGATATCTTTTTCAAAAACCGCAGTAATTGGAAATGAAAGTTTCTCAAATGCATTATACTATCCAAAGCTGCTGTACTTCTTACCAAATAAGTTTTGATTGCCATTAATTTTCAGAGTCATTACCAAACATAATAATACACACCCTTTAATACACACCTTGTTATAGAAGAAAGGATTGCCGTAAGTCATCTTGGTGTGGGCACCCGGCACTAGCTCGTTGGAACTGAATGCACACAACCTCATCAGCTTTCCGCAATTACACAACAACAGCGCTATATTAGGGATGTCATTCACGTTCTTGAAGTTCTCGACGCCGGACTCGAGGCACGCGAGGCTCTTCCGCCATAACGCCTGGCTCTTCTGGGGCATACCTGAAAATGAGAATAGGATATTACTGCAATGAAACGCAAGTGCGCCCTCAATCTTACTTGGGCCTGATGCAATTTTATGATTTGCATATTTACTGTAAAAACTTAAAGTTCATATCCCCGACCTTTGAACCTTTCTTTTTTCCATTTTAGCTTTGAGCAAGAGAGAGCACATTTATTTTCTGTACGTATTTCACTCTATTTTGTAGGGAGCACTGCTCTGGCCATGCTCTGAATACTGTTTACTTGGGAGGGATATTGTCTTGGAGCTCTCTGTGAGTATTGTTTTTGTGTTTCATTCATAATTTTTTCAGAGAAACATTGTATTTTTTAGGGCTGTAGTTGAATCGGGTATTGTAAACTTGTATGTATGAAGCCAGCCTCGTGTCGACCGTTTGCCCTTCACATGAGTGACTGTGCTGTGCTATTTATCCCTTTCAGCCCCAAGTTCTTTTGACATAAACAACTGCTGTGGCCCACGTTGTTTGACCACTCAAGCGTGAAGCACACATTCTCACACAACAGGAAGCTTGTGTTCAAAGTTCGATTTTACAAACTCTGTTATTACCTTGAAGATGTCATTTTAGAGCATAATAAGTAATACAAATTGTCTTACTCATTGAATTTCCTTTCATATAATTTAAAAATCAGTGAAATCAGCCAATAAATGCCAAAGTTCTTGGTCTTTGTTTCCCAAGTGTGTTCTGTAAACCCAGACACTTTTTTGCACACAAACATATGGCGCTTCGTAGGTGCTTGCCATTTCGGATCTTTCCACTCCAATTTGAAGTGATTGCATAATAGCAACCCCATTATATTTAACCACCATTGGAAAGATCCGATCTTTCTCTTTCCAATGATGGTTAGCTTGGGTATGGAAGGTGAACATGGACAAAACTACAGCTTTTTAACAAATGGCCTTTGTGCTCAGGCTTGAGTGCTTTTTTGTGTGTTATCTTGGGCGACTATAGTCGCCATTGGGGCTCAAGCAGGGTATAGTGCACAGTCGACTAAAGTCGCCATTGGGGCTGAAAGGGTTAAACTGTGTACTGCTATTTTCTGTGAAAATTAAATTACTTTCAGGAGATTAAAGGCACTGAACACGTTTGGAAATTGTCAAAGACCAGTGTTCTCACTTGGTGTATCCCAACATATGCATAAAATAACAAGCCTGTGAAAATTTGGGCTCAATTGGTCATCGAAGTTGCAAGAAAATGATGGAAGAAAAAACACCCTTGTTGTACAAATTTGTGTGCTTTCAGATAGGAATAAAAACTTCTTGCAAGAATGATAGATAAACTATGTGAGCCTGCAATCTGATATCGTGTGATGAATGCATCTACACAGCACACAGTCAACCCTCCTACTGTCTGACCATTCAATATAATCCACTGTGGTATTGAATGATAGATAAACTATGTGAGCCTGCAATCTGATATCATGTGATGAATGCATCTACACAGTACACGGTCAACCCTCCTACAGCCCGACCATTCAATATCATCCACTGTGGTATTGAATGATAGATAAACTATGCCAGCCTGCATTATGATATCATGTGGTGAATGCATCAATACGGTACACACGTGCTCACAGTTTCAGTACCTTTTTCGTCCTTTTTAACAGACAGGGATTGATCCATGTAGAATACGCCCAAATCGTTGCGTGCGTTGCCCAGCTTCCTGGTCAGTCTTGTCAGATAGTCTCGGGTGTGGCCCGACCCTTCACCCAGAGCTACTTTGTAACAGACCACTCCGGTGTTCAAGTTGTGCTCTAAGCTGTTCTGGAAATCTACCGCCCACTCGTAACCTGTTGGATTAAAGACGCAAGGGGGTAAGATTAAAGGCGGTCAGACGGGAATTTACGGTACAATCTAGTCAGGTTTGCTGTGAACACCATGTACATGTACAAAATCTCTCTCTATGAGTTAATTTGTAGGCCATTTTTGTGTTTGGATGTATTGATTATGTGAGTGTTGCAGGGTACTTGCTTGGTGTGTTGTGGCGTGTGAGGTGGTGTGGGTGCATTCATTGGCTCTTGTTGGTTTGTTTTAGTGCAATTTTTGTATGTGCAGGTATGTCTAGGTAGGTGTATGCCAGCCTTTTGCTTCCTTTTACTCCATTTTTTTTTATATCTTGATGTCCTTTTAATGATGTAGTTTTTGCTTATTACTGATGTAATATAGTTGTAATTCAGCTTTTATGCTGTGACGACTATTATGAATAAACCTTTTATCTATCTAGAGTGGTTCTGAAGAGAATCGGTGGTGTAACAACTCGACTTTTCGACCAGTGTGCTGGGATCGTCTTCAGGAGGAAGCTGAACTCTGATTGTGCAGGGTGTACAAGGGTAAGTTCACTCGAGTAGCTATAAATTCATTGCTATCTTCGCTGCTAAATATTCACAAGCAGGGTTCACTTGACAAAACGACTTAAACTGTAGGCTTTACAGGGACACGTTGCCTTGGATTGGGCGATTTGGGCTATAAAAAGCGTTCAAAAACGTTCGTTATGAAATGAATATGGTTGGAAAGATGTTTCTAAAAGTAAAATACAACAATCCACACAAATATGCCTCAAAATTGTGTGGTTTTCCTTTTACTTTGTGAACTAACATGGTCCGCCATTTTGTAGAACCAAAATTTTGACTCCACAAAATGGCGGATTGTGTTAGTTCACGATGTAAAAGGAAAACCACACAATTTCGAGGCATATTTGTGTGAATCATTATATTCTACTTTTTAACATCTTTCCAACCATTGTTATTTCATAACAAATGTTTTTTATTGCCCAAAGCGCCCAATCCAAGGCAACATGTCCCCTTAAAAGTCTTTTCAGGCTATTTGATCAGAATTTTTCAGATTTTTCCAAAGGCAAAACAAAATCGGAAATCAGACTTAAGTGGGAAGAATATCACGCCAGCGTTTAAAAGCCATGTAAAAGCTTTCCCAAATGCTGCTAGATTTTTGTATGTTAAACCCTTTTAGTTAATAGAGTGGTTTTGATGCACATAATTGACAGGGACCTGAAGGGGAGATTGTGACCCGTAAATCAGTCACTTCCAAAGCGTTACTCACCATTGGTTGGTTGGTACTGCTCTCTAACTGCCCCGAGTATGTAGTGATCATCCTCCGTCATGTTATCAAAGTCTTCCCTGTGTCTCATGTAAGACTTTGATTTGTGCGTGAGCAACACCATGCAGTCCCCACACACCATCAGCAGATCACTGAGAAGGCTGCGCCCATCGCTGGTATCCGGCAGCTCCACTGACTGGCAAGAACCTATGTAAGGTAGTGATTAAACAAGAATGAACAGTGGTCTCCTCTTGGTCTGGAGATTAAGCCTGCCCCCTTAATGTGGCCGAGCGGATAAGAACACCGGACTCAAGCTGTGGTGTTCCTGATCAGCAGAGTGTTGGTTTGAGTCCCGGTCGTGACACTTGTGTCCTTAAGCAAAACACTTAACCACTATTGCTGCGTCCTTTGGATGGGACGTAAAGCCGTATGTCCGTGTGTTGTGTAATGCACGTACATGTAAAAGCACCCAGTGCACTTATCGTAAAGAGAAGGGGTTGCCCCGGTGTTCCTGGTTTGATCGGCAGCATATTGCGCCACAGCACCTTGTAAACCATTACATGGTGCTATTAAAGAAAAAGGTCTCATACTTCAAAATGTAGCTCTGCATACCTTGCAGGAAAGAATACTGAGCACTTTGATACGCCCCTAGGGATGTGATAAAGGGCTATATAAGAACCCAGTATTGTTATTAAATACACAGTATGTTACATTTTGGAGGCTCAGATAGATCAATACAGACAGAAATCTAGAGTGATGTTTGAAGCTTTGCATGATGGGGATCATAACAAAAAATTACAGTAGTGAACTTGCGAGTACAACCATGTATAAAACTCTTTTGGGAGAAGTATAGGTTCTGAGAAGAACCCGGTGAGGTCTCAACATTTCCACCATGGAGAGTTTTCGCGTGAGATACGACTTTGTTGCAGAATTGAATTTCTGACCTTGTTGCACCGACACAACGATAGTAGTCTGAGGAATTTAACATTGAGTATTCACTTGTGACTGAACAAGGCACTGTACCAGACATCGTTCAAATCTAACTCACAAAATGGCTTACTTAAAAATCCTGCCAAATCCCAGGTCCTGCCTGAGAAAGTTATACAAAGTCTCAGTAAAAACGTCCAACAATAAATCACTCATAAAATGTTTTGGAAAATATAATCCACAAGGGAAACTAACTGGATAAATTTTAATAATTTGGGTTTGAACACAGAAAAATTGAGTAGAGCGGGATTTGAACCAACGACCTCTGGTTTAATGTGCCGGCACTCTACCTAAGCTTGGGCGATATCGCTTTTTTTCATCCACGATGTATCGTCAAGAATATATCGCGATATTCGATAATATCGCGGTTAATTTTTGATGACGTCAATCTTCTACACGAAACTCACTGTGCAAGTTTCAGTTGTAGAAAAGATGCAGCAGTTTAATCTCTACTTTTCTCCAATGAGCTATTCTTCGGGTTTTACTCTAACCTATGGGGTGAAAACCTGGGCCTATAACTTTCACGCATTTAATGTGTCTACTGCGCATGACAGACTGTTCTATATGTGTGCATAAGTAATTAGATCACCAATCTCGTCCCCAAGGTGTGTCGAGCAGTACGAGGTACTATTGTAAACATAGTTGGAAATAAAGTAAACCATGGGGACGAGGTTGATACAACACGTGATAACACCCGGAAGCGCGATGTCATAGTTTTTCGGTAAGTCTGTGTGAGACTGCATGATCGCTAATAAGGCTTTGATGTTGGTTTTTTTTAAGAAACCCGGTCGGGTCGGATCTGTTGGGGGAATCTTGCGGTTGCGGTCTGTGACTTGCAGCTCTTTGTTGTTGCAAGATCGTCTCCACCAGGAGATTTTTTGTTGCAAGATCGTCTTGGTTAGGAAATGCATCGCGATACTTAGACGATATCGCGATTTACCGATATCACGATCAAAACAAAATCTCCCCGATATCGTAATCGTTTCAGAACTAGTATCGCGATATTTGATAATATCGTGGTATCGTCCAAGCTTAGCTCTACCAACTGAGCTATCTATTCCTATGTTGGCGGTCCCCCTATTTTGTCAATATCTTTGTTCAGGGGTGCCAGTCAGAAGCCATACAACCTGTAGCTGCCATGTAGCCAGAGAACACACCCAAGTTTAAGATACAACCTGGGAAGCGGCAGCCAGGGGATCCCCTAACGGTTGTATGGCTTCTGACTTGCACCCGAACAAGGATATTTACAAAATAGGGAGACCGCCAACATGGAGCTAGATAGCTCAGTTGGTAGAGTGCCGGCACATTAAACCGGAGGTCGTTGGTTCAAATCCCGCTGTAGTCAATTTGTCTTTGTTCAAACTCAAATTATTGAAAAAATAATCCATAACGGACAGCTGGTTTTTGCACAGTAATGTTCTCTGAAGCTAACTAGTTTGTATGGACCACCAATCACAATTTATGTCAATTGAATTCTTCCTGATACTTCAATGTTTCAACGTGAAACAATCTAGTAAGGTTTGCGGAAACACCAGGTACACGAATCTCTGTTACGAGTAGTGGTGGTTCTGAAAAGAACTGGTGGTGAAACAACTCAACTTTTCGATCAGTAAGCTCTAATCATCTTGTCAGGTCAATCACTCTTTTAACAAATTAACATTTCCCATATATTGTAAAATTTACAACAAATTGTGTACTGTTAATTCAGTTCCTAAAATCATTTGCCATTTATCTATAGTACATGTAGCTTTAACCAATGGGTTGCTGGCAGAGTATGGGAAGCCACCGTTGCAGAAATAAAATAATTCAAGAATCTGAAAAATTCTAGATCATTCAGCAGAGTCCACCAGAAACCTGAATGTACTTTTTTTGTAAGAATTGCCGACATTTTTGCTGTCCATACAAAATAATCACCAAAGTTTGTGAACAAAAGATAGGTCTTCGAGGACGAGCAGAGTATACTGTTCAACAGGTTGAGACCACAACAATGGCTCGAAAAGAGCCAACACTTCTCCTAAAAGAAATTTACCCATGGTTGTACACGCAAGTTTACTATTTATAGTTACTGGCGATAGGAAACTACAAGGAGCTTTCTGATTTCGTCAAGGGTGATCCCTTTTAAAAATGGATTCCGATGTTGACGACCAAGCACTGGATCGATCACAATGCAAAGCTTCAACTATCACCTTAAGGGTGTGCAAAGAGTAAAAATATAAATTTTCACAGATTTGCACATAAATTACATTATATAGAGATGGTCATTGTGGGAAACTCCCTTTGAAATATTTTTGCTTGAAATGCAATAGTTTTTGGGAAACGAGTTAAACAATTAGTTTTGATCTTGCAAGTCCAAAACTCAATGTTTGAAAACAGTGAAAACATTTAAGGTTTTGTTCCACATTTTTTGTGTGACTCCAATGACCGATCGAGCTTAAACTTTCACAAGTTTGTTATTTTATGTATATGTTGGGTTACACCAAGTGTGGATACTGGTCTTTGCCAAATATCAATGTTACATTGTAACATTGGTAATTGGCAAATAGGTCTCCTAACGAATCCGAGCAACTATACTGTCATTACTGGGGGTGGCACCATTCCATGCACAACATAAAGTTTTGCTTTTTTTACACATCACAGGAATCTTTGGTCAGTTAAGTTTCTGCAACTATACAAAGTGCCAGTGTGAGGTAAAAGACGAGTAAAAGATGGTGCGCGATGCTAAACAAAAAGGCAGTGGTGCCCCAGCAATGGTAGGAAAACATTGGTCGTGCAGTTTCATCTGTAGGATTATTCTATATTTCTGGTAATGCAACCAAGGATGCCTCAGAAGTGAATTTAATCACTGTAGCTCGCAAGCCTGAGGAAACCTGTAACTTAGGGTGCTCGCTATGTGAACCAGAAACACCGGGGTTAACCCGGAAAGCTGGGAGTGAGAAGTTTGGAGCGCCACGGCAGCCCTGGCAGTATAAATGTACTCCTCAGGGAGCCGAGAAGATTACAGCAATGTTATTCGCCCAATGACCAGGGCATTAATAGAAAGCGCATTGAAATGTTATTGTAAAGAAGTAGTTATTATTATTGTGATTATAACTTACTATGGCAGAGTAATGACATATTAGCCAGGTGGAGAGACTGGCCGTAGTTCTCAGCTTTACAAGCAGCTTTGGCCAGCACCAGGTAGCTCTCACTGGCCTTCCTGAGTAGTAGGAAGGTGGACTTGTGTTGCCAGCTTCCCGGGAGAACTTGCCTCGGAGCGACGGATAGATTGACGGGTATCTGAGACTCGGTGGCCTGCGAGGGCGCTCCTGGAATCCACTCTGCCGACACATCGCCAGAGGCCGCCAGGGAGTCTTGAATTGAGTTCTCTCCCGTTGTTGGCGAGTCAGAATTGCGAGGTTCTTGTGTTTCCTGAATAGGATACCCTGACGCTTCTGTGTTATCCGAGCTTTTGTCTTCAGTACTACTTATTCTCCCAGTCATCAATGCGGTCTCATCACCACGTTTTGTCACAACCGTCCCTTCTTGACTGTCCTCGGCACTGGAGAGGGTTTCAACATGTCCAATTTTAGACGTGCTCTCTGAAATTGCCTGATTGGGAACATCAAAATCCCTTGCGGCTGGCAGAGGTGTATCACTGTGCTCTGTTGTGGCGGCCATGAAGTCATTAAAATTCAGTTCCGTTGACGAAAATAGAAATGCACCCGTGTGGTAATCACCATCTTCTTCAGGATGAGACAGTGAGGAAATGTCTCCTTGTTTGATGGGACGAGACAATGATAAAGTGTCTCCTTGCTCCATGGGATGAGACAGTGATGAAATGTCTCCTTGTTCGACGGGATGAGATAAAGATGAAGTGTCTCCTTGCTCTATGGGATTCGACAACATCGAAGTGTCTCCTTGTTCAATGGGACGAGACGGTGACGAAATGCCTCCTTGTTCGATGGGACGAGACAATGATGAAGTGTCTCCTTGCTCCATGGGATGAGACAGTGATGAAATGTCTCCTTGTTCAAATGGACGAGACGGTGACAAAATGCCTCCTTGTTCAATGGGACGAGACGGTGACGAAATGCCTCCTTGTTCAATGGGACGAGATGGTGAGGAAATGTCTTCTTTTTCATGCACCTGCTGTACTGTGGCACTTGCCGAGTCTCCCGGGCCGTCGGCAATGATTGGCTTGGTGTAGCAGAGAGGTTTGGCCCGTGTTGGCGAGGGTAAGGGGCTGGGCATCTTTGCTGACTGTGTCTGCTCATGTGTCTTGCTGCTGGATTCTGGACACTCCTTTATGCTTTTTAGTCCCTGTTGTAGTAAGAGATAAAATGTAGACTGTGAGTCTCAATTTCTCAAGACATTTAGGGAGGATTCCTTAAAACAAAAAAAAAACACTCAAAACCCATAGGAAATACCAATAATATTGCATCAGGGTCCTCCCTAGGATTTTTTCTGGCAATCTAGAAACTATTTTGGAAGTTTGGCCTATGAACACTGAATTGAAATGAGGTCCTCTAAATGTTTTTGACTTGGTGTTAATCTTTGGTTTTTGCAAATTTGATCTGAAGTCCCACCCCCTTGCCCCTCCCGAAAAAATAAAAATAAAATAGATATTTTGTTGGCGTATTGGGTTAAATTCATGCTCTTGCATGGGGAGAACCCCTACATTACAAAAGGTATGCATTTTGATATTTGTGCAAATGATAATATTGCTCAGTTAATATAGCACCTTCTAAGGCAACCTCATTCCCAGTGGTGTACGATCCCGCCGCGCCATTTTGTTTTTCTTTTCACAGAACGCCTTGCTCGAACCCCTGGAAGTGTGACTTTGAAGTATCCAAATATATTGGATATTTTAATTAGACCTGTGGTTGATCCAATCTGTGTTAGAGTCTACGCAGAGCGCGCTGTCAAAAGACGCATCAAGTCACAGAGCAACTGGCCCCTCTCAGTTCTTTTTCGATTTTGTGATACGTCCAACTGTATGCAGTTTAAGGAGAAAAACATTATTCATTTGAAATGTGTTGCGTCAAAATAAGTGCATTTTTAAACGCGCATACTAAGCGCCCGACGAGCGCCCTACAAGCGCTCTAATGTTTTTAACAAGCGTGTGCGCAAAGCAGTAACTTTTGGTGAGCCAATCAGCGTTGATTTTTAGTGTTTCCCTACCAGGGGTTAGTGACGATAGAGGTATCGATACGGCGCGCTGCCCACGGTAGTGAGGCTGCTTCTAAGGGTTTACAAGGTGATGTCCAATCTGCAGCCAAATGCCAGAAACGCCGGGGCAAACCCCTTCTCTTAACAATTTGTGTATTGGGTATTTTTACACAACACAAGTGACCAACGATAATGGTTATCTTGCTCAAGGACACAAGTGCCATGACTGGAACCCAATCCAAACCATAAAATTATCCGGGGGGCTTTTATCGGACCTTAGCTTCTCCGTTTGATGCTGGAAACACCTTGCCAAATATACACTGCTACAAAATTGATAACGGAGCCCAAGCCAGAGCTAGAGCCCAAGCTAAGGTTTGGGGAAAAGACCCAGAACCATTTTAATCGTTAAGAGATCTAAAGGGTTTTGTGTTTGTGGCATGGTTGGCTGCAGAATGTGCTGTATCACCTCATAAACAAGGCACTCTATAAATGGGTCTCATAATTCAAACAAAGCCCTGCAAACCCGTCATAAAGGTAATGAACACTTTTAAGTGTGTAATGGGTATTTTTACGTGCATTACACAACACAAGTGACCAACGATGCTGTATAACCAATAATGGTTATAGGATTTGAGGCATTGCATGGTGAGGTATCAATATATATATTTGGTTTGCGGTAACACCATGTGTAATGGTTAAGCATCTTGCTCAAGGACACAAGTGCCATGACTGAGACCCAATCCAAACCATAAAAGAATCAGGGGGCTTTTTCCTAACCTTAGCTTAGGTCGTTTGATGCTTTAAAAAGATGCCTGCCAGGTAAGATACCACAATATATAACAAAAACAGCACTATTATATACTATTATTATTACACTAAAAAAACTTGAAGTCTGTTGTCACCTTCACAACATGTTTTAGAGCAATCTTAGCTTTCTCCTCCCTGGGTGCATACAGTTCCTTGACTGAAAACCTTCGCTGTTGACGTCGCTCGCTTCCCTCGCCGTGCTTCACGCTGGGTAGTGTCAAACTCTGCGTACCCACCGTGGTCACATTCAGGGCCGCTGCTCTCTCGCCCTCCTTCCCGAGGAGAAAATCTTCCTCCTCCTCGCCGGAGGAAGACTCCGCCTGTTGCTTCTTGGAGGGCTTTGATGTGGTAGGGGCAGCCAGGTCATCCTCATTGATGAATATATGAGAGAGTAGATAATTGGCCGACGCAGCTACCTTTGATAATAATAATAATAATAATAATAATAATAATAATATTGACTCTTATACAGCGCAATTCCAAAGAATGTTCATTGCTCTTCAAACATCATTACCCCTGGTCACTGGGCCATATACTTCATTTCTTAAACCATCTCAGCTCCCTGGGGAGTATACAGCCTGTGCTGCCAAGTATGTAGCGCGCCTAGCTAAATCAATCACAAGACCCATCTCTGCCCTCAAAGGTACCCATGACCTTACAAAGCCAAGAGAATAACTTAGCGTGAGGCACGGCCAACACTTTGGCCCATGACCGGAAGGCTGGAATCTGGGGCCACTCAGACTCACCTCCATTGAGCCCAAATACAATGAAATACAACGGTGGAAGCCTCTAGATGCCACGTAATCCTCTTCTTGCAACAAAAGGACAATGGCCTGGAATCGGGGATTACACAATAACCCCCCTGCACAAAGCCAGAATAGACCCTGCAAGTCTCGCGCGTATTCGAACATTTGTGGGACCACTTTGGTCCCATGTACGATGCTTTAATGCGTGAAGGAAACAAACTCACGCGCTTTAACGGGTCCCAATGTTCGAATACGCACGAGACTTGCACAGTCTATTGGGCAATTATTTCTACCACCACCTGTCCTCTTTGTGTGGGTTAAACAAAGTATGTGCACTCCACAGTGGAAAGTACATGTATGTACGGGCAACCTTCCGGTCATCCAATGTGTCAACAAAATACAAAAGTCTGGTCCCCTGGCATGCATCCGTGGAAAAAATTGGCGTATTAACATGTCATCCGGTCGTTAACTGCTTAAAATGCTTCGATTCTGACACATACCAAAATGTTGATAAAGAAACTACATGTACCTCCGGGGAAGGGGGCCTTAAAGTGTAGTACTCTTATAACCTTAAACATTTTGAAAACTTTGGACGACCCCGGAAATACTTCAGGATTAACAAGCCTTGGACTTACCTCTGAATGTCGTGTCTCATTTCCTTCAAGAAGTTCCAGACAGTTTCTCAACAGCTTATAAATAATACCTTTATCCCTGCATTGCAAAGGAACAAATAGTACACAAAGTACATTATACTATTAAAAAAACACACTTTTTCTGTTGGTATGAAACACGATTAGTAGTAAAGTTGAAAAAAAATATACAAAATCTTACTAAAAAGATATATTTACAATCGTGTGATTTTGAAGGAAATAACCAATGTGATGAGGTACCACAAAGTGACCTATCTTGTCAACAGCCAAAAAATCTGTGTTTTGAGAAAATTGCGATTAAAGTTGCACTATTTTTAAAAACTGCTGTTTCTGAGTCTGATTATTATTTTTTATATTATTCTTTAAGACAAAAATAAACAAACTTCTTTTTTCGTACAGAACTGTCAGTATATTTTAATTACTGCAACTGTTTTAATGAGTAATTAATTCCTAACTTCTTACGTCACTTCATGCAAATGAAAAAACAAGTTTTGCCCGCAAGTGCTGCGCACAAACCATTGCATATTGAGACACATTGGGATAGGTCACTTTTTGAAAACACTTTCCTTCAATAGGTCCGATAGATAGGTCACTTCGCAAAAGTCGTACTTGCGAGCCTGAATGGTGCTATAGTGCTTTGTATATCATGGGTAAAGTGGCTTATCGTGATAGGTCACTTCGTAAAAACACAGAGTGGCAAATCTAGTAATATGTCGTTCATACTAATTTGTATAATTACAAAACTATTACATTTTAGGTATTGAAACTTACTGAGAATGTTAGCAGTAATGAGTTTATTAATAATTTGTAAAAAAACCGATTCCTGTCCGAACAGGAAATTCAAATAAAAAGCATTTGAAAAGTTTTTTTTTAAAGGTTTACGACCGATTATCACATGTAATATTGGAATTATTTCTGTGTTACAAAATCAGTAGGTAATACTTTTTTCTCAGCTAAAACCCATCTGTATTTGTTTTTCTGAACAATTGATGTCTAGTTTTTATTCTTATTCTTATTCTCATTAGGACAAAACTAAAAGGCTTACTTTTTGGAGGGTCCAGACATTGATAGGTTCCTAGCGACTCTATACAGGAGCATGGCTACTGGTGATATGAATGGATTCTCCCATGGTCTGTTGGGATACTCGTTACAAAGACTGGTCAAGTCATACAGTTTAACCACTTCTTCATCTTGACCTAATATCAATTAATTAAACATGGAAAATGATGATTAAGTTCACAAAAAACAGTTTTTCTTGCAACACGGGTGCTTTGAATTGATATTTTTGTGTTGCAAGCATGATATGGTTTCACACTATGATAATTTTGCAGCTAACTGCACCTGCTAGGTAGTTAGTACTTCTACTAGTAGGTAGTACTACTACTAGTAACTCAAGTGTATTTGTTGAGAGAACAAAAAAGATGCTTCGTTGGAAAAGAACAAGAGATTTGATGGAAATACTCTTGCAGACTACTCAAAAGTCGAGGTTTGCTAGGCTGGCAAGTGAGTTTAGCCGGTGAAACCCTATGGATTTGCCTATGCAATCTACAAGAATTAAACTGTTTAAAGTGGCGTGTTGTTTAAGATCTGGTGTTTCTGATGAGAAGAGTGTGGGTTTCGAGTCCCGGTCAAGACACTTAACCATTACTCCTTCATCCTTCGGGATGAGAAGTGAAGCTGTAGGTGTGTTGTGCAAAGCACGTAAAAGAACCCAGTTACACTTATCGCTAATGGAAGGAGGTTGCATTGAAATTGGCATGGTTGACAGCAGATTACGGGTCTTATAATTTACAAACTTGGCGTGCCTGTCCTAAAACACAATGAGCACTTTGAATTCTTTGGTAAACGCACTATACAATGTATAAATGACTGATGTTATTATTAATATCATTGCTAAAAGATAGGATTCAAACTGCCTCTAGCCACCAGGATAGCTCGGTGGTCTAGTGGTAAAGCACCTACTCTAGCATGGCAAAGTTGTGGGTTCGAATCCCACCCAAGTGATATGCCTGTGGATTTTTTTCACAGAACTCGGGGTATACAGTGCTAAGTATACATTGGTGTAAGGGCAAACCCAAATAATATGATTATTTTTATAATTGACATCTGTGTTTACCTTTAAAGAGCCAGTAAGTGTGACCTTCCTTAGTGCAGTGGCTCTTCAGAAAGGACAGGATATTCTGTGCTACGTCCTTGACAACCTACAATGGATATATGAAAGACTTATTAAAGGGACTGTATACGTTTGGTAATGACTCTTGAAAATCAATGGCAATAAAGACTTACTTGGTAAGAAATACAGCAGCTTTGGATAGTATAATGCATTTGGAGAATAATTTCACTTCGAAGTGGTGCGGTTATGGAAAAAGATATCACTTTTTATCCCATAAAAATTTGAACCTGAGAAGCGCTAGGGCAGTAACGCTTCTCAGATTGTGTTTTCCAATTGCAGATTATTCTTCCTGCGTTGACAAAACTCTCCAGATTTTCGGCAATATCTAAAAAACGCTACCACTTTTTGAAATGAAATTTTCACAGGTCATTTTTATGGTATATATCTACAACTATATAGGATTGAAACATACAGTTGGTTCCAATTACCAAACTTCCTCGCAAAAGACAAAATGCCACTCTTACCTGAGGAGCAAATTTAGCATCTTCCAAGTTTGGTATCTCCTCCGTCTTGAGGAGTTCATACCTCTGGACGATACCGTTGAGGTGGTAGCACATAGCTATCTCAGGTACGTTGGACATGAGGTTATCAAGCCAGTAGTCCAACCCTGTCAGTACATTGATGGGGCTGGCCATGTCTCTGTGGATCAGAGGTAGACGAGAAGGTTTTCAAGGGGTACAACCAAGTGTATGATCATTCCAGTCAGAAGCTTGTGAGCAAGGTTTTAGCCGGGATTTGGTAAGGGTGTCCAAATTTGATGGACATTTAAAAACTGGGTGTCCAAATTGTTCGCTTACAATACATTTCCATGTAAATGACAGATAAAACAGGGTGTCCAAAAGACACCCAGACACCTCTGTGGCTAACACTATGCTTGTGAGAATGCAAAATGGCACCAGGCTTACAACATAAATCCATTGGTTATCAGCAAAAGTATGCATGCTCAAGAATTGTCGTAACTTACTCACTTAACCCTTTAGAGACCATAGCGGCCGCAAAAGGCCACAATGTTCGCCCTACTTCCATTCACATAAAGAGGTCAAAGTAAAGGTCATGTCCGGATATGAAATTTTTACAATGCTGTATGTTCACATAGTATCCCAATTTCTATACACAAAACTTCAAAATTTCATGTTATTTCTGTTGACATTTTGACTGACAAAATTTGATTAAAGAAATGACAAATATTAGCAATGTCTGGGCGTTTTGTGATGATTATACAGAAATGAATGGTCTCTAAAGGGCTAATCCTCTTCCTAGCATGATATTTGGTCCTTAGAAGAAAAAAGTAGGAATTTTTTTTTTCGAGCACAAGGACTGATCTACATGTACATGTACACAAGGTATAGGCTTTAATTAGACGTTTCAGGGTATTTAAACAAAATTGTTTCCAAGGGCAAAAAACAGAAATCAGACTTAAAGGCACTGAACACATTAATTAATTGTCAAAGACCAGTGTTCTCACTTGGTGTATCCCAACATATGCATAAAATAACAAGCCTGTGAAAATTTGGGCTCAATTGGTCATCGAAGTTGCAAGAAAATGATAAAAGAAAAAACATCCTTGTTGTACAAATTTGTGTGCTTTCAGACAGGAATAAAAGGCTTCAGGCCTGAAGTCTTTTATTATTTTAGTGAGAAGTTACCTCTTTCTCAAAAACTACGTTACTTCAGAGGGAGTCATTTCTCACAATGTTTTATACTATCAACAGTTCTCTGTTGCTCCTTAACAAGTAAGTTTTTATGCTAATATATATTTTGAGTAATTACCAAACGTGTACAGTGCCTTTAAGTAGGAAGAATATCATGCCTGTCCTCTTCATCCCTAGTGGGATATACAGCCGCTTTTGCGGTTTCTGTAATAATATCTTTCAGAGTGGAGTTGTTAACACCATGCCCAACCCAGCAACGAATGCTATATGGGGTTAGGCAGGAACAGTGTTTATGTGGCACGGCATGGCCGAGTGGTCCAGCACACCAGTCTCAAGTTCTGATGGCGTAGTCATCAAAGTGTGCGTTCGAATCCCGGTCACGACACTTGTGTCTTGGGTGTCCTTGAGCAAGACACTCGACCATCAATTGCTTCTCTTAACCTGGATGTATAAATGGAAATCTGGGAGGACTGAAACGGTACTATCTTGGAATTAACCTCTCAGAGCTTGAGGTTGTATGCTCCCCAGGGAGTTAAGACAGTTTGTGGATTGGTTCAAGTATGTCTGATGAACAGGGATAATGTTGTAAAGCGCAATGATCTAGCTTTTATTTTATTTTATGAGATATCGCCCAACTCACAAGGCCGGACGGCCACTTCAAGGTGAGGGCTACACTTAACTGTCACCAGGGGCACGTTGCCACCTACTCCTGGGGCTGAAACAGGGTTGCCCCCTTTACAGTCCGTAAGGATGTAGGCATGGGTATCATCCACTAGGAGCCTGGCTGGTAGAGCAGAATGCACTACCTTCCCAACTTTTACAATGCAATTATGGTTAAGTGCCTTGCTCAAGGGCACAACTGTCACGACTGGGATTCGAACCCACACTCTGCTGCTGACAACACCAGAGCTTGGGTCTGGTGAACTAGACCACTCGGCCACGACATGCCACGAAAGGTAGCTACAAAGGTAAGCAGGCTATATAAGAACCCAGTATTATTATGTACTGTCACCATTAAGATGGATACCGGTAAACACCTGTACAAAGCAGTAGGCACGACTCTATATCATTATTTTGATGTATGTTTTGTTTTACCTTAATCTGAGACTGACTGCTGGGTGTATTCCTTCACCAAATATCGGTAGATCGGTTCCTATTAACATGCGGATGTCCTCAAACTGCCATAGAACCTGGCGTGCAAACTCACTAGCTTCTGTCTGCAATATAATAATAATAACAATAATAATATTGTGCAATCATTACAGGCTTTTTCACACCAAGTCGGCTCCTCAAAGCGCCTTACAGTATTATTACTCCTGTCCATCGGGCCTAAGCATTCCTGAAACCATCTCAACTCCTTAGGATTATGCAGCACAGGCAGCCAAATGGGCACCCAGGCTGCTTATCATTCACATCAACAATCTCTAACCTCGCAGGTAACCAATTTACTCCTGGGTGATGAGAAGCAATTATAGTAAAGGTGTTTTGCTCAAGGACACAAATGTTACGACTAAGCTTGGTCAGTTCCTTTGGTTACCCAGTTCCAAATTAAAAACCGAACCTGCGAGTCCACTCTTCTGTAGCCTTTAGTCAAGGCGCACCGCGGCATCCCAGCCCAGATATCACGCACGAAAAAAGACCAGCGCGAGCGGCGAAGCCGCGAAGCGCCTTTACCAACTCGTTTAGCTAATCAGTATTCATGATCATGAAATATTTAAATTTGCAATTTTTTTTAACCAATCACCGTCAGCTAGATATTGGACTCTTCTATATTTAGATGGGTAATACTGTCTGGCAAATATTTGTTTTAATTTGACAATCGATAACATAAAATAGGACGATTTTAGGCTATAAAAGATAATGTTGCGAGAAACAAATTCTTACAATGGAAAATGACAAATCATGACAACAAACAACATAGGCCTGGATATGCATGATCATGCATTTGGAGGTAGGAATCGTCCGTGGTGTCCGAGATTTAAAAAACCGCCGCCGTTTCTACACATATACGTAGCTAGGCCTACCTGTGGGGAGATTTTTAAAATTATAAACCTCTACCCCCCGTTTCATTAAATAGCATGACACTGCTGTGGTATGGCTTGAGTTCACCGGAAATTGTCATTTGTTGAGCAGCAAAGCTAATGCTTTGCTCATGCTTTGCTGAAACAATTTGTCGTCAACTGGTGATAGTGGTAGTCACCATCTTGCTAATAATTTGCATCAAACGTTCATGTGACGTCATGCAAGTAATTGTATCTTCTTATTGGCCAACACCAAAGCGAGCTTATGCATTATGCATATAATTTCTCCTACCAAAATCGGTAGCAAAAAGTAAAGAAAAACATAAAGCCCCAAAACGAGTTGGTAAAGGCGCTTTGCGGCTTCGCCGCTCGCGCTAGTCTTTTGTCGTGCGTGATATCCGGGCTGGGGTGCCGCGGTGCGCCTTGACTAAAGGCTAACTCTTCTGTAGAACTGGGCACCTGCTTTCGTCGGTTCCAACTTCAAAAGACCAAGTATCAAAAACGGCTCTTAAAGGAAGTCCCAGGACCGAACTGACTCTTTAACTTGAGGCCTGATGTTGTAAGCATTGACTGCAGATGCAGTGAAGACTTTAGAGCTGATATAAGGAGTATCAAATATGGCATGGGCTACTCAGGGTTCGACCTTAGCGGTGGTCCGCTGGCCAAATGCCAGTTGAAACGGCGGCGGACCAGCTGAAACACCTTGCTAAGTGGTCCGGCTGGCCAGTCAAAAATATAAGTGCCGCGAAACGCTCAACACATAACGATCACGATGTACATGTACACAACGCACGATCGGGCGACACACCGTTTCCAATTTACAGGCTTGTAGTCTTTTATTTTGTTACTTTGCGTGCGACAATAAATGCAATAAACATTGAACGCTAGAGGGCGTTTTAGAACAATTCGATAGCGCGAGAGTAAACGCCCTCTATTGGTGAAATTACGCGATAACATAAAAACCAAGTTACAAACGCCTTGACCAAAGACTTGACGTTTCTGCGCATGCTCGGGAAAAGCGGTTATTCATCCCTGGTGCGCGCACGCTGTAATCTACAACATTGTCGTTGCTGGTACGCACGCAAATTCTGTCGACAGCATGGTCAACGAAGCACAGTTCCGTGGAAATTTTAGGTTGTTTACGAAAAACTACAGAACGTCTGTATAGGCTTACAAAAAATGACCAATTAAGGATACTCTGGATGAACAAAAAGAGTATTTTATGGTATAATGTAAGATTTTCTCTTCTTGATTTTGTTTTGCTGTTTTGGGGGGTTTATTTTGCGGGGTGATTGAAGGACTGCTATTGTCTACAGCGATCGTGCGTACACTAACCCTCCTTCTTCGGTACCGGTACCGTAGATTAATGACAATCATCAATAACAAGTTCATTTTTTTCTTTTTTAAGTCGGTTTTAAAGTTATTTGTTTTTAATTAACCACAAGCATTTTCTTTCATAAAAAAGAACTTGTCCCATGGAATTACTTGCTGTCTTTGGATACTGAAACCATCATCTATGAACTGAAACTATCCAAAGATCATTTCCAATTTGTTTCTGAAAAATCTCACCTGTGTTAAGTTAAGTTATTAATATTATTTTTCATTTAATAATAATGACAACAAAATTGTTACGCCATCAACAAGTAAACGTACCCTAACGAACACAATAACTGTCTTAACATAATAAAGTATGGCTATCAATGTCTAGTTAACTTGACCTTGCAATTCATTGAATTGAAATAGCGATGATCGAAAATCAGGACATTGTTTCAATCATATCAGTATGAAAAATGTTATAAAAAAAACTGACGGACCAGTCAAAAACCTTGCGGACCAGTTAAAAATTAAGCCAACTGGTCCTGCTGGCTAGTTGAAAAAAAAGTTAAGGGCAACCCTTGCTACTGTGAGTGTAATTACCAAAGTCCCTCCACATCACACAACACACTGAGTATGCAGTATAAACAGCATGTACATGTATACAGCAATTCCAAGCTAGCCGACAGTCAGCACGCTGTGATTGGCTTCCGATGAATATCCAAAAAAGTTAATGGCCTCCTAATACCATCCTGGCAGTGTCTTTCTCAATGGCTCAAGAAAAAAAGACTCAAATAAGTTAAAAACTGTTGGCATAACAAGAGTGACAATTTCATTTTTGCTTACCTTTGGAAGTAGATCTGGAATCTGGACTAGGGCAGACTGGTGCTGTGCAAAATCCTGTTCATCAATTTTAAAAGACGGCTGGGGCACTGACTCTTCGGAAGAATTTCCAATACTGAACATTTTGGAGGAAGTAAAAGAAATATCAGTCACTGTATCGCATGATGCTGAGGTCAAAAATCAGACTCCAGAAGTCGTTTAAAGTCGTTCATTCCAACCCACAGTGGATGATGTGGAATGGTCAGACAGTAGGAGGGTTGACTGTGTACTGTGAAGATGCATTCTCCACATGACATTATTGCAGGCAGGGCATAAATACCCAGGACAGTTCATCCATTCTGATTGGTCGAGAGCAGATCACATGGCCATGTTAAAACATGCGATATAAACATGGTGAGGAGTGTTTAAACATCACCTGAGGCAAAGCGAGTCGAAAGAGGGCACCATCAAATGATGAGCGCGCAAATTTCACGGCCTAATTTAAGTTGGTAGGTCACACATTGGCTCACGCAAGTTTGAAACTTCCATGTGATAAATTGAAACTTAAGAGCACAAGTTTAAAACTTGCGCAAGGAGCTACTTAGCGCTCATCATGGATAAAACATTTAACGCAGAGTCGAGGCGAGCTGAGGCTAAACTGTCATATTGTTCTCAACTTCTAAAGGTTTTTGAATGTTTTTAACGGAAAGGTGTTTATGAATTGAAATAAAAGAGTGATGACTTGGTCTTATACGGTCATTGCGGCTGTAAACAGCCGTTGCGATAAGGGACCTTGCCTTCCGCTCAGTTCTTTATCGAACGGTCACGACCCTGCCAGTATTAAACGACCGTTTAAGACCTCGTCGCCACTCTTTTGTTCCCTTACTCAAAGCCACAATGCATGATATTAAATGGTCAGAGAGTATAAGGGTGTTTAAACTGCACTTGTTTTATTTCTATGTACCAGCTAAACAATTTCTACGACTGATTGTCAAGGAAATACACATACCTATAGTATAAGAACTTGGACAAAAGGTTCGAGTTTTGGAGCATCTCGTTGGTTTTCCGTTTCATGGTGAGATTCTTGCCTTCCGATAACACTGCTTGAATGATAAACGTCTTCATCCATTCACGTTCACCCTGGTCACAAAAAACAACAACAAAAAACCCAGAACTTCAAGTTTTTGGTTATAAACTCTAACCCTCCAAATGGGAGGATGTAGGCTAGGTCTGTACTTACAGAGATTTATCTTCGTCGCCAATGTACTATTTGGCTACAAGGGTTTACATTTATGTCAGCCATTTTCATGGTCCCAAACTGCCAGCGTAACACTGAGTTGTGACTCTAACGTTTGTGGTCGACTGCTTTTTAACAAAAATGGCCTCTCCTGTGAAACCGTAGAGGGCGCAGTATATTGTGAATTGCTCGTATTGAATAACGAGCTTGTTGGTTACCACTCTATCCCAGTCGACAAATGTCTAAAGACACCTTGCATAGGCCACCATCGTTGTGGTCAACCACAACCAATAAAAATGTTCACGCATGTAGGTCTTCCTTTGACCTCAGTGAGGGAGCTGTTTGAGCTTGTGACGCCTACCGTGACTTACCTTTGAGGCACTCCTGAGATGTTTAAACAGATCCAACTCATCGAGTAACAGTGTCTTGCCAACACGATGGACAGCCATGCTGACCTGCGTCTTACTGAATGGAATCTTCAGCAGTTTCTTGATGTTCTGATTGAGTGGATGCAGAAAGGTATATCAAAATATAATGTTACTAAAACAGGGGTGGAAAAAAACATAAACATTCTAAAAAATTGGAAGCAGTGTTGAAACGAAAACAACAACAATACTAAATGTAGTGGCTTTTTGTATAGCACTCAAATCCGTCAAGCAGTTGAACATTATCACCTCTTTCACTAGGTCATTTATTTTATTCTGTAAACCATATCAGCTACCTCCGGAGTATAGATCGTTCCTGATAGATGCCATCTTGACAGGCAACTTTGGTTTTGGCTTTGGGGTGGGTGAGGTGTTCTAATTTTTTCTAAGCAGCTGAGTGATTCATTGCCAATCATGGAAGGTATTTAATAGGAGTCCCACGTGACACACGCAGTATCTACGTGACGAGAAACAATTATAGTTGAGTGTCTTGATCGAGGACACAAGTGTCATGACTGGGATTCGAACCCACACCCTGATTACTTAGCCACAATAATTTGAGTGCAGTATACAAGACCACTCAGCTATGACAAGCCAGAAATTGTAAAAATAATATTGTTTGGACTTGTAGCAATGTCTTTTTCCCCTCAAGATGGCAAGGTCACACCTCTCAAGCTTGAGACTAACAGCCTGTGAAAAAGTCCTGAGTTCTCAGGAAAATCTGAAAGGGAGTCAGTTGAAAGTCATGACCGAAGTGGAGCCGGGCTTCCTTGATTGTAGCACGTCAAGACTGAGCGGTCAAGTGCACTGGACTCAAGCTCTGGTGTTTCTGTGGTTTTGCCCTTACACCGATGTGTATATCAATACCAATAATATTCTTGATCTCCGGTGCAAAATTAAAATCTATTAAATTGTTGCGTTACCCGCTGCTAAAATTATAGGATTCGAAACTGCCTCTAGCCACCAGGCAGACATCAGCACTAGCATGGCAAAGGTCGTGGGTTCGAATCCCACCCGAGTAATATGCCTGTGGATTTTTTTCACAGGACTCAGGAAAGTACCGAGTATACAGTGTAAGGGCCAAAAACCAAATAATACTCTTTATCCCCGATGCAAATTTAAATCTTTTAGGAACAAATACCAAAGAATATGTGCATGATAGTTCTCATTTGACGCCACATAGTGTGAAGTCGGCCATCTTAATGGGCAATGATATATCATTTTTAGAACGCACAACTATGCATGTTGCGCAAATAGCGCGAGCAGCACATGGGAGTTTCCTTGCATAATTGCAGGGATGCCAGTGACTCTTTCCTTCAGAGCCTGAAAAAAATTCGCTGCGATGGAAAGGGGATCACCGCCGCCCCCCCCCCCGCCGCTCAGACCAAAAAAACAATAAAAAACATAACAGCGATTTTTTTTTTTTAAACATAAAAAAAAAGAAAATTTACCCGCGTTGTCGATCTTCCTCATGTAGTCTGATAAAAAATAACCCCCACTGTCTTTCGACTCCAGCCACCGTCAATTAAACCTATCCTTTACCCCTTGATCAATTTGTTTCAAATTAGCTTCTCTTTCAACATCCATAATGACTCAATGTAACGCCAAAAACTCAGTCGGTATGTCTCAATGGTAACGCCAATCGTCCGCAAAACAAAATTCTCAGGGCGATTACATGTACGGTCCAAAGATCGTGTATGGATGTACACACAAAATACATCGATACATAGGCCTACCATACGGCACCACGCATACATTCGACAGAAAAGTCTAGTCTTCGCACAATACTTCTGGCATTTATACATGTACGAATGCTTGAGGGCGCTTTCAAAACATATTATCATTAAACACGAGTCGCTCCAAACGAGCGCCGGAAATCTGTTTTCAATAAAATATATTTTCTCCGGCCTGATGGAACACGGAGCGCCGGAAAAATTTGGGGAAAATTTGAAAAAGCCGGAATTGCGGCAATAGCCGGAAAACTGGCATCCCTGATAATTGGCAGATGAACCACTTGGCTGGCTGCAAAGAAAAACAAAAATGATTAACGCAGCTAAAAGCCACTTGACATATCTCAAAGCAAAAACCAAAGTTGCCTTTTAAAAAAAAAGGCGTTCATCAAAGAAAAACAGAAGGCATTTACCAATAACAGAAGCTTAAAACCAAATGACCCTAAACACACAATCACAGATACCACTTTTTGTTCTCTCTCATATTTTCCTGAAATTTGTTATGGTAAAGGTAAAAATTGCAAGAAATCCGTAACTTGTATTGTTTATTTATTTACCTCAGCAGCAGTTATAACATCCACTTCACCAACTGTTTCTGGAAGAGTTTCTGCCATTGCAAAACTGTAAATATAAGAGAAATATATTGTGGTTTTTATTCATCAAGACTACATTCAAACCCTTATCCTCCAAAATCCTTTTTTATCCTCTTCGCCAAAATGAAGGGATCAGAAGGACTGAGGGCTGTAGGCCTAACTAACAATTGCTTAAACCCGGTTTCATACTTCATGTAAAAGTGAATGTGAAGTGAATGTTTGCAAACAATCGTTACGCTCTGTTTTTCCAATTGTGACGTAAGAAAATTTGCTTCACGTCCACAATTCTCATGAAGTATGAACAGGGCTTATCACTGGGTCAGGCAATCCAATCTTATGCAAGTCCAAACAATTGTGTTGTGACATCAGCCTCGCTACCATGGGCAGCGCGTCGTATCAATACCCCTCGTCACTCACACCAGGGCCCAATTTCATAGAGCTGCTTAAGCACAAAAAGTAGCTAAGCACAACAAAATTATGCTTACCAGACCAAGTTACCAGCCAAACTACCATGTCACGTGTACAATTTGTGACTGGCATCCTGCTCATTTCTGCTAAACAGAAAATTGTTTTCTGCTTAAGCAGCTCTATGAAATTGGGTCTTGGTAGGGATGAGCTGAAAAAACAACGCCGATTGGCTCCCAAAAATGACTGCTTTGATCGCTCGCTTGTTAAAAACTTTTGAGTGCTTGTAAGGACGCTTACATGTAGTTCGCGCATGTCAAAATGCAACTGTTTTTTTTTACACTGTCACCCTAAGCTGTATAAAGTTAGACGTGTCACAAGATCAAAGAAGAATGGGAGGAGACCAGTTGCTCTATCTGCAATGAGAGTAAGCTTGATGAGAAGGCTGAAATGACTCTGAAGTTGAAAGTAAAATGAAACATCAGCTCAAAAGCTTCTTAAAGATTATTCAGGCATGCAACTGCAAGGCACAGCTGATAAACCGAAAAAGAGGAAATCCGCTGATCAGCTGAAAGGTTGCATGCTTGTAAATGGTAAACCATTTGTACGTTGAGTAAGAATAATGTGTGGTACCATGACTTAGTTGGTCACAAGTGAACACACGAGTTTGAGTTCCTCAGACTACCTTCAGTGTGGCTAGCCTCACTAACATAAGCAGCACGCCGTATTGATCTCTCTCATCACTAATCCCTGGAAGGGAAGCACTGACAAACAACGCTAATTGTCTCCATGGAAGTGACTGCTCTGCGCATGCTTGTTGAACAATTTCGAGGACTTGCAGGGCTCTTATCGGCGCTTAGTAAAATCTTCCCATGGTTTGGTTCCCAGATGAGGACTCTGCTGGCTAACAACTCTGGGTGTTGCAGACAGTGCTCCTCAAGATGCAGCCATTCTCCTGGGGAGGTCACAATAGAGGTGTTCATTGGCCTCTTTCTGCATCCAACTGATGTTGAAGGCCATCAGGAGCATCCGAGTGTAGCAGTCATCAAGGGAAGTGGCCATGGACTCGAAGTTTCACACCCGCAAGGTCTCGATTGCTGCTGAGAAGATCTTCTCGACTCTTCTGGAGAGGTTCAATCAATCAATCTTGCACCATGTCCCGAAGGACTTTGGCTCCACGAATGTTCACTCTCCACTCCTGCCTATCTTGCGCTCTTCGGTGTTCCAGGTAGAAAGTGCTGTTGGCAATGATGTAGGCGACCTTCCATCTGGTGTACTTTCTTGTAGTCTCGTCTTTCCATGTAATTCATGGGTTCATGGATGGGTGGTGTCCGCGTCTCTCCCATCCCGCAGTGGTGCCAGTGCTGGGACTGGTGTCTGAGCGCACTGCTGCTGCCCAGTAAGTAATGACGTTGCTCAAGAGGAGAGGTTGGGGGTCCATATAATTATGAATAATATCATTGAGCGCTTTGTAATATACAAACAAAATACCAAAAACATAACCACACCTCAGTACATACCTCGAATACTGAGTGCACTCCCCAGTGACCCAGGTCTTGGAGAGCTGAGGCTCTTCCCTTAGCCAGTTATCAGGTGGTGTATGTAGGTCCGTGTTGAGATCTAATCTTGAGAACTGATACACAGGGCGTTTCCTGGATGACTTCACCATGGCTGTTGATTTGACATCTGCTGTCGAAGACTCAGACTGATCCTGTATTAGTCGAATTGGAAGACACACTTAATTTGTTTTAACAATATTAACGGTAGTGGACCAAAGCGCCATGTTTTAAAGGTAGGGTCATAGATTGGTTTTTGTCAACAAAGAAAGATACAATAAAAGTCAAATGTGAAAGTTTTCTGAATTACAGTTTCAACTTGCTGAGAAAACTTTTTCACCAGATCTTATTTCAAATGAAATATAGATGCTTTTCAATACTGAAATAGCCAACCAGACCACATATATAGAAAGACTATGTTTCAAAATCGTTCTTGATTAGGCAGTACTAATAAGCAATTTGCAAGTTATATTTGAATGTCTGGTACAATGACTTGCTTAGGCTCAAGTGACCCTTTAATTTTGAATGTCTCAGACTAGAGACAGTTGCTATGTCACATGGTTGGTTTGGGGCAAGCGTGCATAGTTATGCAAGAGGCGGCCAACACCTGAGGTACACAATTCTAACAGGCTTTGCCCAAATGGAGGTTGCTCCCGAACCATGGAGGTTGTCTCGAACCAGGCTTTCAGCCAGGATTTGAAAATAGGGTGTCCAAATTTGAATGGTTTGAAAAACAGGGTGTCCAAATTTTTTGCAGTGATTAGCGGGGTTCGGTTTAATGGGCAAGCGCCCCCTTTCGGAAAACATTTACATTTGCCACCCTATAAAGTACATATTTTAAGGGCTCTAGACACTAACAAAGTTGTTATGTTATCATAAAGAAAAGGATTACCAGGTTATTTTTTTTCACTGTCGACAAAAAAAGTACTGGTCGGCAATGTTGTAATATTGCATGAGTGCTGGTCGTTGTTTTTTTAGAACTGGTTAGTGCCGATCAGCCAGGTTAGTGTAGTCACAACACTTGTATTCTGATGTAATATTTTTGTAGTGTACGACAAATTTACTTGGCCAAATAAGCAGGGCGTATTCAAGGGCGTCAGACAGTTTTTTAGGCCGTCCAAAAATGAAATAGGGCTTCCAAAAGACGCACGGACGAATTGCGGGCTAATACCTTGTCTCAAACCATGTGACACTGTCTTTAGTCTGGGGAATCCAATTTGAGTGTTAACTTTTGACCAATCAAGTCATTCACCAGACATTAATTATATTCTAACTCGTAAATGGCTTATATACATGTAGGCAGTGGTTGAATGTTGCCATTTTCATACGAACCGGTGTTTCATTTCCATCTTCTTTTGCGCCGACGCTTTCTTTACTATCAGCCATAGTAATTTGAACACAAATTTTCTGCTCGTGGTGTTACATCAGTGATTGGTAAATGTGACGTTAACTTGGTTTCCCCAGTAACAAATATAGCTGGGCAAAAGTCTGTGGAGAAAAGTAGACCATAAAATAAAATTTAAATTTTACCAAATATTCACAAGTGATCACAAACCAAATTGATTGTCATCATTTGAAAGTCAATTGTTAAAATTTAGGAGCCAAATTACACTAAAAATTTAAACAGTAATATTTATATGGCTAAAGTAATGACCAGGCATGGAATTAGGCTTGGATCAATTCAAGAGACTGGAACACTCGGTGACATTTATCCATATCATTAAAAGAATTCTTAACCTTACATTTACCTTGATTTGTTTGTTAAGTTTAAATTTGTAAAAATTTATTTTTAGCAAAAATACAATTAAAATTGTCCTAAGACCGTAACATGGACACTGTGTCAGTGTTACAAGAACAGCTGGATTTTAAGTTTTTTTTAACCTTTTTCAACACACACATAATTATGCCAACTCACTTTATGTACTAATCACATGACACACAGAAAGAAAAACTTCTGTTATGCCAGTCAGTGATTAAATACAACAGAAATGACAGGACTTAAAATGAGTGCGGACATGGACGTCACACAGATGCCAAAATGTCACAAAAATTTTGGACTGGTCCTCAGGTGTTTTTAGTGTTGGGCCAGTAAACTCATGACCAGACGAGTCCAGCAGTCTTGTGTTTTTCATTTGAATAACAATACATGTACCTCACTGTGTAATATCGTGAGCAGAAACAAATTATGTTCAAATGTTGACTTTGAGTCTGATAAATACCTTTTGATTCTATTGAGTAATGAAGTATACTTAACAACCCAAAAGACAGGTGAGATAAATCTTTACTTACATCTTAGTGTACTCCATTGTTAAAATAATAACAGTTAAATACATGTTGCCAAGTTTTTCCTCATTTTGATTCTGGTCTTGTACAACAATGTCTGTTCCAGTTAACATTTTGAGCTACAACACCTGCGGTCTTGTGGCGTCATTGTTACATCTTGTATTTGAATCCTGCCCATTCCTGCTGTATTTAATCACCGAATACCATTACCAATGTTTTCCTTGGGGAGGCACATTGAGAGCATATTGGCAGTATGGGGACTGCTCTATATTCCGACACCCCTATGTTCCAACACCCCTATGTTCCGACAACCCCCTCATGATTTACATAGGGTTAGGGTTAGGGTTAGGGTTAGGAATAGGAAAATACACCAGGGTTGTCGGAACATAGGGGTGTCGGAACATAGGGGTGTCGGAACATAGGGGTGTAACCGGCAGTATTTATAAGGCTAACTGACAGTACTGAGTAGTCTCCCTAATTCAGCGACAATAGAATAGGCCAAATAGCAAGACAAATTCTAAAGAACCAATCTACACTTACACATGGTGTTACCGCAAACTGAATATACATTGATACCTCACCATCCAATGCGATGCCTCAAATCAAAAGCTGACACAGTGACAGAAAGTTGCGATAATTGTAACCCTCCACCCTTCAGATGACTGTGGAGAATTATGATATCGCAACAAAGTGACAGTGACTGCTCAATTTCCGACACCCCTATTTTCCGACAACCCTATATGTTACGGAAAAACCCTCAGGGTCTACATGCTGCTAGCTAGGGTTAGGGTTAGGACAGTACATCGGCGTGTCAGAACATAAGGGGTGTGGTACATGTAGCTCAGGTTGGACTCCTCCGTTGCATACAACGCGACGGAGTCCAGGGTATAAAGGTCCCGTACCATTGCGAAAAAATTTATAACAATTTTTTATCATATTTTTACCTTTTTGAGGAAGCTGAAACTTGACTCACATGTTCCTTGTGTCCTGAACCTTACGCCTGCTCTATTCAGAATTGCCAATTTTATCCTTGGATGACATTATTGTGAAAATAAAATGGAAATTTATTCATTCTCGGCGACAGGCCGAAACTGACAAGACGTGAATGCTTCAGCGCATGTGCGTCCTTTGCATAGCAACCACGATGCAGGGCGCATGTCGCGCATGCGCGCCTGAGCCTACACAGTCAATTGGTACACGATGATAAAAACGGTAGTGCACAACTCGGACTTATTTGCTAGAATAATGTCATTCGTGGACGAAACTGTTATTGTTGGACCCATCAATAGTGAGTTACGGACATAAAGAATATATAAACGGAATTTCAGCTTCTTAAATCAGGTAAAATTATGAAAAAACATTACTTCAAAATATGTTCGCATTGTAGAGGCGCTTTATACCCAGGACGTCAGTGTACACCGACTGACGTCTTACCGGCTAAGGGGTGTGGGAACATAGGTGTGTAAGTAAGTTAGTAGAGTAAGGTAAGTAAGTGTAACCCAAAGTGACACACTGAGTAATGACAGTGTCTGCACGATGTCTTGGTCTTACGAATAACGATACATTTTTAATTATATTTGTGGTTTACTTTAATTTAAACACATTTTTAAACAAAACTTTACCACTTTCACACCTACCTCCATGTTCACACTCGGTCATACAAGGCAAACTTTACAGGAAATAACTGAGTCGAATGTAAGAATTCTTCTAACATGAGGAAAAATGTCACACAAATGGCAGAACACGTGAAATAACCCACGGCACTTCACACACTGAACAAGTTCAAGTTGGCAGGATACAACAAAAGATTCAAGAAGTAAAACGTTACTTCTTTTCTGTTTTGTTTTACCCTGGGCAACTTTAACCAGACTTTTAAACCGTACTTTTATACACATACAATGGTATAGCCCTGCTAAAAACAAGTTCACCTTTTTGGACATGTGATTGTGATTTCCTTCTCAAATACACTCAGTCAGCTAACTGCGATGCGTAAACAGACAGCATTCTGCGTATTTATCCATTTTCTTCCTCCATGCTCTGAACAAATTTTTGACGAAGTTTTGTGTTGACCTTTTTGGGAGCTACCATGTTTCGTATAGGGATTCGAATCAGAATGTATCATGTCAAAATTTAACAAAATTATCTTTTCTTGCTACAGTAACAACACAACAAAAATAATACATTTTAAAAGACTTTGAACAATAAAATATGTTCAATTCGATACTAAACAAAAATTATTTGAGTGATTTTGTTTCTAAATAATAAGTACTGTTACACCCTTTTATAATGTTAAACCGTCCGTTGTGTGAGGTCTGGCCAATTCAATTCAAGATGGCGGCCCGCATGACACGACAACACCGAATATTCTGGAAAAGCTGGCACATCCTTTTACTAGTTTGTTCGATTTTATTTGCTGTAATAACACACTTACATGGTAATATTTTTTGTTTGCCAAACTAGTATATGATTCTTTAGTTAGGTATACTTTCTCACAGATCATGGACGAATGATTTGACCACAAAATGAAGTTGAATTGAATGATAAATTAAATGTCATGAAAAGACATGAAAGTGGATCGAGAATGCTACCTACACTACAGCACTGGCATTCATGGCATTGAAAAACATAAATATTTCAACCCTTTGTAAACAGTCATAATAATATGGAAAAATGTCCATATCCGACAGCCACTTTCTAAGGGATTTATTTCATTTTGTAATGGATTTTGGACTTTATATTTCCCTTTTTAAAATATTCTTTTTGAGCGTCCAGGAATGATTAGGGTAGCTAATAAAACGCAAAATTTTGACCTCTTAAAAGGAAAATTCAACCACACATTTTATTTGCTCTCTCGCACTTATGCTCAAAGGCAATAAAAGGGTTTAGCAAATACAAATGGAGTGTATGTAGCAAGCAGCGTTGTGAAGACCACATTTTTACCCGAAAATGGCTTATTTTTAATGATTTTGACACTTTGTAATACATAATTCAAAGTGCCTGCACGTGCCTCTCTCTTTATACTTGCTTTCAATCCTTCTGGCTTGACTGGACAGGTAATGATATAATTTGACCTAAATAATAAAGTGAGATTGAGTGGCTGCTGCTGGATACATAATTTTAGCCAAATACGCTTCTGCAATGCAGTGTCAAGTGTTTTCAGAGTTTTACAGTAATTGTGAAAAGTTTTTGAAAAGAATACTAACGTAAAACAAAGTCTGGGGGAGGGTAGCCCCACTTCTGTGGCCAATGATCAATGAGGATTCATGGATCGTTGGCCACAGAAGTGGGGCTAGGGGGAGGGCAAACCTAGAACTATGAGGTTCGTTCCGCTATCGATACCGGAACGAACCTCATAGTTCTAGAAGTAGGGGGGGGGGGCCTTGCATGCAGAGTTTCTCAGAAATTATTATTTAAATGGTCTACTCTAACTGTTACATTTTTTATATATATATTTTTTTTGCAGGTCATTCAGTGAACGAAAACCTCTTTTTCAGTGTCCTTCTTCCCGAAGATATTGCTTTTATTTACAAGACAAGACCAGCCAAAGACTTTGGGGCAGTTTTTGTGAGTCTATTAAATTATTTGCCACTTCAAACCAACTACTAGAACCTACAGGAACACCAATAAGATCATTGCAACACAATAAAAATTCTAAACATTTCAAACAAGTCCCCTCTCTGACTCTCCAGGCTCTTGATGTCAAGCCTGGAATTACATGGAGGACACAGTAGAGACCACAGCCTCTGATGCCCTGGTCTTGGCCTTGGTGCCCCATCCAAAGTTTCCCATAGACTATCAGTGCCCTTTGCAAATTGAAAATGGCCTTGCCCTCTCAAAGATGGAATTCCAGGCCTGAGATGTGCATTGTAAAGTAAGAATAATTGTTGGGGGTGAAATTATTACATATTTTTATTCTATCTTTTTACACACACAAAATAATGATAAAAAGGTACGTTCTAAAAGTACTTGATCAATGGCTGTTGTACATGTAGAACACCATAAACTAAATAAACAAATAAAACAACATTTAAAATCTCATTCTGTTATTTGTTTGTAATTGTATCGTATACAGACGCATAACTTCCAGAAAGTTTACCTCGTTCCTACTGAACCTGAAGATGGGTGTGGAGAACTAGCAAACGGGCCTTCCATTGTTGGTGCATTTGCACTTGTTAAAAGAGGGTAAGTTGGAGATAACTAATAGTAATACCACATCCAATTATCTCTCAAATACTGCCAAAGTACAGGATTGATAAATACAGGGCCTGGAATTACATGGGTTGCCCTGGTCATGGTGCCCCTTCCAAAGTTTCCCATAGAATTCAAGATTTTCCAATGGAAGAGCCCTTTGCAAAATGAAAATGGTCTTGCCCTCTCAAAGATGAAATTCCTGGCCTGAAATATTGGAAAAATTTATCGGTTTCAATCTGAGACTTCATCTCAAATACTTGTTGAGTATCGAGAAAATAGCATTTGAAGAAAATCCCAAAATCACCTTTTCTTATTTTGATTGCCAGTTATCAAAACAAGCATGAGTGTGTAAAAATCCCTGAAATTCATGAATGCTTCTTTTCAAAACCCAATTTAGAAGTGTTACTCGTGATTCAGACTCAGATGAGAGTCACATTTTGGATAACTTGGACTCGGTCTCTAGTAGACTCAGTCTCTTAGACCCGACCATCTGAGTGCGAATTCATAAAGAGTTAAGATTGATGCTAACTGCGAATTAATGTCATTTGCTAAGCATAGTGTGATGTCACATTACAAATCACTATGGTAATACTGAAAACTCATCTTAAGATGGGTCTCGGTGCTTTGTGAAATCGAGCACTGGATTCTGGTTTGGGAATTAAACTTGACTCGGACTCTAGTCATAATGGTCAATGACTCGGACTCAAACTCGGACTAGGACCTGACCATCTGGGCTCGACTCTGATTAGGGAATTGGATTTGAGTCAAGCTTTTTGACTAATGACATGGACTCAGACTCGACTCAGGACTTGGACTCGAGACTCAAAACTGAGGACAAAATCAAATACAAGACTGCAATCTTGTGCTTGACCTTTCAATTAACTCTTTTAACTTCAGGAGTTGCTCCTTCATGTCTAAAGCCATCACGGCAGAGAGAGCTGGCGCTGTAGCGGTGGTCATCTACGATGATAACGAGAAAAACGACTGGAGTTTTATTGATATGATTGATGATAACACAGATAGAAGTACTACAATTCCTGCCACCTTCTTGAATGGGAGAGATGGGTAAGTTGTAAGTTTTAACATCCTTGGCAATGGGAGCAGTACCAGAAAAAATAGTACTATTTTTTTATTTTTTTAATAACTAGGGGGTCAGTGGGTCAGCGAACATCACACCCCTGAATTTCCTACTTTATAAACAGCTAAGTGACTTGGTAGCAACCCCCTAATAATGTAGAGTGTTTTTATTGATCTCCATTTGGTTTATTTCCATCGAGGTCCATGATTGAAAAATCAGGGTTGTAATCTGATTTTCAACCCCCCCCCATTAGAAGAACAGTAAGATTATTAATAACTGTTTTTGGTTTATTTACCCTATATCAATGTAGCACTGTGTACTCAAAGCTTCCTTTGTCTAGCAAAAAAAATATATCCACTTGGCGTACTACTTGGGTGGGATTCAAACCCCCGACCCCCACATTTCTAGGCAGGTGTCCTAACCACTAGACGGCCGAGCATGCCCAGTGATGAGAGGCCAGTTGGAATTCTGTAATTAGCAGCTGGTATCGCAAACACTTTAAAAGATGTAATAATTTGCATCAGGGATGAAAAATAATTAAACTTGTGGGTATTTTCCCGAGTACACCAGTGTGCAGTGAGCACTTTACACTCAGTGCTTCCGGACTTGGGTAGTTCACATCCTGCACTATACAATAAAGTTGATTAACACTGTTCCTTGTACATCCTTCTGTCAATTTTCTTGTAGCCACATCATCAAGCAGTCACTACTTCAGAACGGAATGGCCGGAGCAGTCATATCATTCCCTGTCAACCTCACCGGCATTCCCCTTGGTCTGATCAAGAGGTCCCCATGGTCCCTCTGGTAGCATCAAGACGCAAAGCAACTTGGCTCAATTCTCAAACTCCAAGGAAATATATATATATATAACGAAAAAATGCAATGTTTAACTTTCCATTTGTAAATAAATAATTCTGTGAGGGGAAAGACAGATCATTGTTAAGGCGACAATTAAATTGTCAATTGATTTTTTTTTTATAAAGTAATAAACCACAAAGTAATAAACAAAAAAATTATTTCTTTTGTGAAAGCTCATGCAAATAACCCAAACTCTCTGACGTTCTGGGATCCTTCCTCAATCTTACAAAGTACAACAGGATTGTAACAACAATAATAATAAGAACTAGTTCTTATATTGTGCATTTTACAATAATGTTTCAATGCGCTTCACATTAGTGCCCTGGAAATTGGGCCACAAAAATTCAGGTAATCTTTCTCAGCTCCCTGGGGAGTATGCAGCCCCGGGCTGCCCTGTCGCTCCGAAGGCTTTTTCAAACACAATATCAACCTCTACCCTTGCAGGTACCCATTTAAATCACTGGGTGAAGAAAATAAATTATAGTAAAGCATCTTGCTCAAGGCTGCAAGTGTCATGACCAGGATTCGAACCAACACTCCTAAAGACTTAACCACCAGAACTTGAGTCCAGTGCACTAGAACGCTTGGCCATGACACGCTATAACTGTTGGACTCTGATTATGGAGGTATGCCTGACCCCATGCCAGGGGCCATCTTAAGAGAAGGAGTTCACCCTGGTGTTTCTGCTATGTGTGGCTGCAGATTGCGCCCCATCACCTTGTAAACACTTACAAGGTGCTACATAAATGGGTTTCATAATGGTTTAACATTTATGAAACTGCCTCTAAAAAGTAAAAACTTTTCCTTTTGCTTCTTCTGTATTTTTGTTTTCTCTGAAATTTAGGGGTTTAGTTTTTGTCTTCCATAACTTTAAGAAATACAGTTCCAGTAAGCGTTAACTAAAAACTTTTGTTTTCATTTTATTATAAATTGTTTTCATACAGAAGATGTTTTTGATACTTAACAATCAGTTTGTTTTAAGGAAAATACTTTCTGTATGTTCACCAGAAAGTTGATGGACCATTTGAGAAACTCTGCGGCATTTGTATAACTGTTGTTTCCAAAGATTTTGTATTTAATAATTTAATTATTCCACTCAAACATTATGCAGCTCGTATTTTTTATTGAAATATGTCAAAGGGAAGCTGCAAAAAACAAAACTAACACAAAAGAGTTTTAAAAAGTAAGAAAAAATGAATTTATTATCAATTTTAAATTGTTTGGTTTAAATGATCTCTGTGAAGTGTTAAAATGTACAATTATGACTGCCAAAAATGTTTGTACTTGAAGGCAATAAATGTCTGCTCCATATCAAATTCACAGTTCTGCTCAGGTGTCAGGTATTTGTGCGTGTGATTTGATTGGATGTATTAAACCGGTGGTTGTAAAAAATGGGCCAACCTGACAACCAAGGGCAAAGCATGGAATAACTTTTTACAACCATATAAACGTGCCAAACCTTTACAACGAGATAAACACTGTCGTTACCTGTCTTTCTACAAGGTGATATTTTGGTATTGTTTTTTTTTTTTATAAAACTAGAAGATTGGAAAGAATCGCAGTTTAAAATGAGAAAGATACATTTCCCCTTTTATCTACACCAGGCCGTGTACAAGGTCGTGCACATCTCGCGTTTTGCGAACATGTTCTCGTTAAAGTGCGCGATCTTAAACCAAAATTATTTCAGCAAAAATCGAGCCACCTCCATTCAACTTTTAGGCAGATATAACTCACGATATCGAGGGTTAATCCACAAGAGGGCGCTATTTCAGGCAATACTGGGTGCACCACAATAAATAGGCCAACATGCGTGCGCCAAATTATCATAATTTGTAAACCCACAGTTACTTTTGAATAATAACGTTTTTGGGGTCATGCAGTTAATAGATTGTGTAATTATAACACAATACCAGAACCTGGGGGTTCTGTGCTTCAACTTCTAAGGAGATTTGATAAATTTAGGCATTAAAGTTGTTGCTATTTGGCTTGGGAATTGGAGGAGTGCTACATGAAAACTGGCAGCAAGTCGGTTTATAAAAAGCACATTTTTCGGGGGTGTTTTTTTCTGGGGTAATTAGCAAAAATTCCAAGCAGCTGACCTGCAAAAAATTGAAAAGAAATCTGAAGTTCAGTTGTCTGAAAATATATTTGATTGGTTTTCAAGAGGCTGATGACTTTAAAATATTTTTTGAGTATGTTTTATTAGCCTTTAACATTGGTTGCTATTGGAGTTTATTTAGTGTGGTGCACCCTACTGTATTGGCTACCAGCATGGAACAATAAACTCCATGCTATCAGGTAGACAAAAAACCACGACCACAGACTTGGAGCCAAGTCTAGGCTCAAGGGGGTGTACGATCTTGACTATGAAAGGCCCGTAACTCTGTCCCTGTACAGTAGGCCTACCGCGTAATCAACCTGGTCTGAATTCCATGGAGCTGCTTAAGCACACAAATTAGCTAAGCACAACGAAATTATATGCTTAGTAGATTAAGGTTACCGGCCAAAATACCATTTCACATAAAATACCATTAGTGACTGGTATCCTGCAAATGTTTGCTTAGCAGGAACCTGTTCAGCAATATTTTCTGCTTAAGCAGCTATGAAGGTTGGGCCCTGGCCAAACGAAGTCCATCCAATTTCGAAGTTGTCTGGCTGTGCTTTCAAGTACATCAATACTCACTTCAATAATGCATTAATGGTGACAAAGTGAACGATTACAACTGTCAGTACACCCCATATACCCGCCTACTTGTCTGACAGATAATTCGACACCATTACTGTTCAAGTGTCATCAATGTTTGTCAAAAATACACATCCATTGTTGATCAAACAACCCAATAGCTCTCAGATTAAACAAAAGTGTTTTTAGAAAAGAAAAAAAAAGCTGATGTCAACATTGTCCAGGAGTGTTTCAATAATGTTTTTAGAAAAGATTTTTTTAAAATTTCATTTGAGAGTTGATTGGGCAGCAGGCACTCGTCACGGTACTATACTGTGCACACACACATTGGCGTGCATCTTTACATTCCACAAAGGGTTTTGTTATCAAAACATGATTTATCAAACCGATGATGATTGCGAAGCACTTTAAAGGTATCGTACACGTTTGGTAATTACTCACAGAGCATAAAAACTGACTCGGTAACGAGCAACAGAGAGCTGTTGATAGTGTAAAACATTGTGAGAAACGACTCCCTCTGAAGTAACGTAGTTTTTGAGAAAGAGGTAATTTCTCACTAAAATAATAAAAACTTCTTGCAAGAAGTTTTTATTATTCTATCTGAAGACACACAAATTTGTACAACAAGGGTGTTTTTTCTTTCATCATTTTCTGGCAACTTCAATGACCAATTGAGCCCAAATTTTTACAGGCTTGTTATTTTATGCATATGTTGGGATACACCAAGTGAGAACACTGGTCTTTGACAATTTCCAAACGTGTACGATCGATGCCTTTAAAACAAATAACAACTCTGTTAATTGTCACCATAGCAACACAGAATTCTGTCAAGCATGTTATAGTTGCCATGCTGGTAAAAATGTCATAGTCCAGTGCGAACAGTAAAATGACATTATATATATATTATTGGCCAATTATATATAATTGTTGCAACACACAAATTGATTGAGTAGTGCAACCCAAGTATACGTGGCCACCAGAAAACCTGTCAATGGAAGTTTTACAGCAACCTAAACGTCAACATTTTCCCCTTTGAAATTGCAAAGCAGAAAGGTGGTATATGTTACTCAATATCACGTGCAATTTAAAGGGATTGTATACGTTTGTTAATTTAAACCCACTGTTTGTTTCAATCCTATATAGTTGTAGATACCACAACACTAACCTGTGAAAATTCATTTCAAAAGGTGGTAGCGTTTTTGAGATATTGCCGAAAATCTGGTGCGGTTATGTCCACGCAGGAAGAATAATCTGCAAATTGGAATACACGATCTGAGAAACGTTACTGCAGTAACGCTTCTCGGATTCAAATTTTTGGGGATAAAAAGTGATATTTTCTTGCATAGGCCTATTTCAACGAATAACTGGCTCCGTGCAAGCCTATTGGCTTTTGGTAATCAGTGGAGTCAGTTTGTGTGAAGTGGGCGTGGCTTACAGTGGAATTACATAATACTTACGAACGGGATATAGAAGACAAAATGCCACCCCCAAAAGAAAACCCGAAGTATTTCTGACATTTCAGTGGAAAACATTTCCCCGGATGATTCCAGGTTTTAAAGGTTGTGCACAACATTTTGTTACATTGAAAATATATATCAATGTTCACAGATTTGCAAATAAATACATGGTAAGATGGTCATGGTGGCAAAACTCCCTTCAATAGTTTTGCTTGAAATGCTATAGTTTTTGAGAAATGAGTAGAACAATTAGTTTTGATTTCACAAGCTAAAAACCCTTTGTTTGAAAACATTGCAAATAATATATAGTGTTTTTCATTTTTCTCTCTTGACTTCGATGACTGATTGAGTTTTAAACTCTCACGGGTTTGTTATTTCATACCGGTAGGCCTAGGCCTATATGTTTGGTCACATAAAGTGCGGATATGGTCTTTGACAATCGCCATTGTTGCCTGCGTGCAAAGCAACGGAATGGTAAATGAATTCCCTGTTTTTAATAAACACGATCTAACGATTTGTGAAAATGTAATTCTGTAGTCCAGTTTTAGTGGAAAACAAAAGAAAAACGTTGTTTTTTGTAATGTTTGTTTTTTACACCAATTTAGAAAATCAAAATAAACAACGGCAATTTTTTAGGTCTTCAGACTATGACATTATTTCAGGCATAAATATTTTTCTGGAGGATTGGTACTGCTATAAATGAACTTTATAATCAGTGAACTTTCTGATTGAAAATGCTAAAATAAAAATCAATAAACTTACTTTGAAATGGAAACGAAAGTCACGTATGAGGGTCAACGTTTGGTTTTTGTCAACGTAATGCTGATTTATAGGCAACATTATCAAGAAAGACACAATAAAAGTCAACCTTGAAAGTTTCAGTTGAATACAGTGCCTGCTTGTTGAGAAAACAGCAAGAAATGACATGGTATTTCATCCACGTTCAGTATAGAGAGATGACAGCGGTTACCAACCGCATGTCTGGCCACATCAAATAGTCTGTATACGTTTGTTAATGACTCTGACAATAATGGCAATAAAAGCTAACTGTGTAAGAAGTACAGCAGCTTTGGATAGTATACTGCATTTTATTTTCAGAAATGTTTCACTTCAAAGTACTGCGGTTATGGAAAAAGATATCACTTTTTATCCCCCAAAAATGAATCTGAGAAGCATCAATGCAGTAACGTTTCTCAGATTGTGTATTCCAATTGCAGATTATCTTCCTGCGTGGACATAACCGCTCCAGATTTTCGGCAATATCTCAAAAACTCTACCACCTTTTGAAATGAAATTGCAAAGGTTAGCCTAGTTTTATGGAATATATCTACAACTATATAGGCCTAGGGTTGAAACAAACAGTGGGTTCCAATTACCAAACGTATACAATCCCTTTAAGGGCAACATTTAAAAATCGCCCGCAAGCGAACTTTATAAGGATTCAGTTATTTCGACATATTATATACTCTTTATTGGTTTCTAATCAAATAAATAGGGGCACTTCAGACGAAACAGTTTCGCGGGATGCTTACCATTTTTATAACATAGGCTTTCGGGAAAAAAAATCACAATCTCGTTTCGGGGTCATTACCAAAGTATGATCCCACCTTTAAAGGCAGTGGACACTATTGGTACTCAAAATAATTGTTAGCATAAAAACTTACTTGGTAATGAGCAATAGAAAGCTGTTGATAGTATAAAACATTGTGAGAAACGGCTCCCTCTGAAGTAACGTAGTTTTTGAGAAAGAAGTTATTTTCCACGAATTTGATTTCGAGACCTCAGAATTAGATTTTGAGGTCCCGAAATCAAGCATCTGAAAGCACACAACTTTGTGTGACAAGGGTGTTTTTTTCTTCCATTATTATCTCGCAACTTCGACGACCAATTGAGTTCAAATTTTCACAGGTTTGTTATTTTGTGCATATGTTGAGATACACCAAGTGAGAAGACTGTTCTTTGACAATTACCAATAGTGTCCAGTGGCTTTAACCACCGCTCATGCGCACTTGTACTCAAGCGAAACAACAGGAATTCCTAGGAAACTAGATATTTTGACTGCGGTGTCGTGTCACCTCGACGATCGACCTTTGGTCATTTCATTCCCAGGCTATCGTTTCACGTTTTTTTTTGCCGGATAACTCCGTGGCATTTAAGCTTGGATAATTACTGAATCATCCGGTTACAAATTTGTAAAACAAACCACTGATTAGTTTGGACTTTCACTGCATTGAGGTCAATGGGAAGACACAACATTGGATGTCGAAGTTCACGCACACCCCCTCTAAAGGTATCGTACACGTTTGGTAATGACTCAAAACAAATATTAGCATAACAACTTACTCGGTAACAAGCAACGGAGAGCTGTTGATAGTGTAAAACATTGTAGGAAACGACTCCCTCTGAAGTAACGTAGTTTTTGAGAAAGAGGTAATTTCTCACTAAAATAATAAAAACTTCTTGCAAGAAGTTTTTATTCCTATCTGAAAGCACACAAATATGTACAACAAGGGTGTTTTTTCTTTCAACATTTTCTTGCAAATTCGATGACCAATTGAGCCCAAATTTCCACAGGCTTGTTATTTTATGCATATGTTGGGGTACACCAAGTGAGAACACTGGTCTTTGACAATTTCCAAACGTGTTCAGTGCCTTTAACCATTGAATTCATACCTCCATGGTTTTACTCAAGCTTCAATCCTACACTTTTTAATTACGTCCGGATTCAAACACATTTTTTTCAGACAGACAATTTTCCCAGTATGAGTGGCATCCTCTAACAAATTCCTCACCATTATAATTGTGAAGCGCGAAGCCCAATTGTGGCGTGGGGTCTGGGCCCACTTAAGGGCACGGGATGTTTTTGATTCTGATGGAGAGGGTCTCTGGTAGGACATTTCAGATGCGTTTTATGCATTAAATGTTACCCGTTTTCTAAACAGGAATTTGGTTTATTTGCATTTCTGTTTTTTTGTTTGGTTGTTTTTGTTTTTTAGTCGGCGAATATAAGGGGGGACGCACCCACTCCACCCACCCCTAAATCTGCCACTGAATCTAGATTAATCACCGGTAACCTTGGCATTGAATTAATTGTTTGTTCTTCAAAATTTCAAATTCACTTGAGGACCAGCCAAACTCTCCAAGTGGTCTGGCTGGCTAGTTTAGTGTGGAAAAACATTCGTGTAATTTACTACAAATTATGGACTAGTGAAAAGCTTGAGGACAAGTGAAAAAGCTAAATGGTACCGCTGGCTAGTCACTGAAAAAGTTAGAGGCAAAGTCTGTGCTATATTTTAAACATAGAAAGCATTAGAAAACATCAAATCAGGAATGGTCTTTTACACTTTGATCTCTTTGAGTGCATGGAAATATTGGTCAAATCTTGCGGCCGTTTACGTCCGCTATGGGGCTTTTTAGTACAAGTCGCTTGCGGCAGTGATACAGTCCCAGTGAATACTGGCATAAATTAATTAGGTGTACACGTTTTAGAGAAAACACAAAATACTTTGGCTTTGTAAAACTTATCAGGGATTTTTTCACAATTTCATGTGTGCTATTAGCAAATTAAAATCGAGTGCTGGGAGCAGAGGCGGACCCCTTGGGATGGGGTCCAGGGTGTCGGAACCCCGCCTGCTCTCGACTACTTTTTTTTTGAAAACTATATTTTTTCCTTTTTGTAAACTTTAAACAAATTGCGCCAACAAAAATGGCCCTAATCTCGCTATAGACTGAGCTCATATGGTGGTAAAAGTTCCAAGTCAAGCCCTATTGGCTTTTAGATAACTCATTCACACATAAATCCTTGGCAATTATTGTTGAACACGATGTCGACAATTTGTTCATCATGTAGTGCTGCAAACCCTCCTAACCACTGATCCCAGACTGCCACAAAATACCATCATCCAGGCTAGTATTGGGTGCATGGTTTTGTTCAGTTTGTACACAGCCGGTATTCTAAATAAAAACCAAATTCCGAATATTCTACTCTGCGGCAGTAGAATAATAAGCAAGACAAGTTCTCAAAGAACAAAATCTACCTAGCAAGTAGATATACACATGGTGTTACCGCACACCAAACATATATTAAAAACCACATAGCTCGTGTACTGTGGACTTGGTTTCTATAGACTCCAGTGAAATGTCGTGGCACGGGCCAGTTGGGCAGGAGTGTATACCCCGATAGTAATAGGTTTCCCCCCGATATTGCCCGCTTCCATCGTATCCCATAATCATCTCAACCCTAGTTACTTCTTCGTTGTGTTTTACCCCTCCCTGCTAAAATCCATGGATACACGCCTATGGTGAGACACTGTTCTTGAACATGAACGTTTTAAAGTTTATAAAAAGTATAGCATGTAGATTTACAAATAATTTTTAATCAATTCCAAATAATATGTATCGTACATTTAACATAATGAAATTATTTTCCCGTTTATTTTCAATGCAAGTCTAATATCACATGGAATAAGTGTTGATATTAAATTATGAAAAAGAACGGTGTTATATACAAATTCTGCACAACAGTTTAGTCGGTTACACACATATTCGTCAGCAATTTCACGAAGTGCCAAAAAGTCCCCTGCAGCCAAAAATGTTTGTTTGGAGAAAACCGCGTTTGAAGTTAAGCTAATTTTGAAATTACTGGTTGGTAGACTATTCGCGGTTTAATCTTTGAAATTTTACATATCAGGGAAGTAGAGATCTCAAATCATACAAATCTGTTTTCAATTTTGTCCATAACGGTTTAATTAATGAGTATTTATTTAATTAACAAAATTGTCCCTTCGTGAAAACGCAAAAGCCGGAGTAGGCTACCCACTTTTGGCACTGTGCCAGCGGATAAAACTACGCGTTATAGCAATACACTTTTCGGCTCTTCGTGAAAACGCAGTTCCAGGTTGTGGCACTTTTTTGGCCTTTTCGTAAAACATTGTAGGTCAAAGTTTTTGGCACTTCGTGAAAATTCAAAAGCCGGAGCACTCATGATTGGCGCTGTGCCAGCCGTGTCTTTAACACGGGCGCGTGACAAAAAGGTTTTTGGCTCTTCGTGAAAACGCATTTCCAGGTTCTTGAGGTTTTTGTCTTTCATCAACTTAGCATAATTAAGAAACTAGACGACTTTTAGACCTAAAACTTTGTAAATTCTTAGATACCGTTCAACTAAATCGACACCAACAAAAAAGTCAAAATAAGTTTTTTATCGATTTTTCATGTTTTTGGCACTTCGTGAAATCCTAACCCCAAACCAAACCTAACCCTTACCCTAAACCCTAAACTTCCGGGTCAGAATTGACCGGGTTCCGGGTCACAGGAGCCTGATCCATTTCTGGGTCAATGTGAACCGGAATCGGTGTTAAAATGACTCGGTACTTGGTCAAACCGACGTAAATCAGCTCCAATTACATCGTTTAAACAGTTTCCGGGCCAGTCTGACCCACAAATGATTCAGGCCCTTTGTGACCCGGAATGCGGGTCAATTCTGACCCGTGAGTTTTCAGAGTGTACGGGTGTCGGAACGTAGAGCAATCACCGTTTTATAATCACAGTACACTGTTCGACATTTCGAGACTATTCTCAACTCCGGAATTCTTCTCAGAACCACCACTTCTCAAAAAAGAAGGGATTTTACCCACACATGGTTTCATTACATGCTGATCCTTTCTGTGTGGTTTGATCAAAATGCGTTAATTAGACTTCATCATAATTTATACGTGTATCTATGTGTTGTGTTGTAATTTAGCTTTTGAGAAAGACTGCCAAAAGGATCGAAACGTCAGGCCGTTACAACTTTCGGCACAAGTCTGAACAACATTAAATCCCCGTTCTCCATTACACGGCCTTTGAGTTCATGTATTGCAAGATTTACGGTGACGACTTAGTCCGCAGGTATCTACAATGTTTCAAGTCCTCCCATTCCTCGGGTGTCAAGATGCGGCTGCTCTCTTGAAGGTGGTGACCGCGCTTGCTGTAATTCCTCGGCAGCAGCTTCAAGGGCACGTTGTTGTGAACCGGTGGCAGGGACAACGGAGGCAGCCTCAGCGTATCCTTGGCCTTCTCCTCTTCCTCGCTTATGGAATCCGTGGGTTTACTGCTGCTCTTCTGTCGCACTCTAGGGGAAGGCTCCAGGGCGTAGACCCGGCTCACACGGCGTCTCCGGTCCTCTGGCCGCCAGATGATCGACCCGGCATCCGAGTCAGCAGACTGCTGGTCGCTGACCACCGTCTCGGCGCTCGCACGTTCGAGGAAGTCCTTAATCCGCTGCTGGGTGTTCTCCATGTACTCCAGCTCATCCCCCGGTGCGTGGGCTCCAACCTGTATATTGTAGATCTGTCGGAGACGGGACAAGTCCAGTTGCTCTGTTGCGCCCACGGTCATGCTTCGCCTCCGGCGGGCGACTGTTAACGAGTCACGCCTCGGGTCGATCGGCTTGTTCGGCGGCGGGACGACATTCACCGTGATGCCATCACCTTGCGGCTGTTGATCACGAAATGAAGGTCTTCGTGGGCTCACCATGTCTATTCTCCGTCCATTTTGCTGCACAGTGTTGTCACCGTTTCCCCTTGGACTTAAGTCTTGCTTAATACTAGAGGAGAAACTCCCCGTGCGCCCCCTACCACTACTGCGAGACAGGTTGGACGTCTGGCTAACAAGTTCAGGTGCATTGTCTAGCATATTACCCCCACTTCTCTTGTCTCCTTTATTAGATCTCCGTTTGGTATTTCCACCACCACCACCATCACCACGGACAGTATCCCTTTTGCTAGTTGGTTCATAAATTTCACACCGGCTGATGTTCAGATCCATGCTCACTGTTTCAGCAAAAGCCTCATCTGATGGCCTTTCGCGTACCGCGGATAGCACTCTGGTGGTAGCGGTAACCTCGCCCCGGTCATCGGGTCGACGCGCCCCATCGGCCATTCCGGGTTTCTCACAATCGCTAGCGGAGGTGGTGAACGTCGCCGATCGCCGAAGGAGCTCGGCTCTTCTCTTGAGAAACCGTCGACGGGTCGTGCCGAGCGAGACGGCGACGGCTCTCAGCTCTCGCTGTATGGCAACGGCACGTTTCCGGTACTGTTCTTGTTCAGCTGTGTTCTGCACCAGCAGACCCCTTGATGACAAGGAGGTGCGGCGTGAAAACATCTCTACTCTCCACTGTACGCTGGCACTATTCAATCAGCTTCAACTCCCTCCCGTGGTCTGTACAATTAATACAGCGGCGAACCGCCCCACAGGCTGTCGGTTTTTTTCTCTCCAGCCGAACACTCAATCTTAACAGTTATCAACGATCATAAAGTTGATAAACAAAATCTACAAACAGTAGTTTAATAATATGCGTATGTTCCAGCATATTGCATTTGTCACGGAGTGATTAAGTACCATTCACCGCCCGCTGGGCAAAGTTTGGTTGTGGTTTGTTTTCAAGTGGAATGCTGCTGCAATCACCTGGCATTTTGTTTTGGAGTGTTTTATTATGGCTACAGGTAGGTTCTGTTTACCAATCCGTGAATTGCTGCAATAAAGCGCTGTATTGGAAAAGCCTTCAGAAAAATAATATCTCGTACTACTTTACCATACGTGTATAGCGCATTCTTGTAAGCAAACTGGGGGAAAACTCGCAGCATTTAAACATCCCGACTTTGTGTTTGAGAATACCATTTTAACAAAATCCCCATCAACGCGAAAATAGAGAGTTCCGCATTTGCTTGACCTCGGTTAAGCGATACGAAGTGCTTGAACTTCAGTTTATAACCAATCTCATAATAATGTCTTGTTTGTAAAGTACTTCAGGATCATCATGGCGTCACCTATAATGTGCACGTGCGAGGCCGGTTCCGTACCGTAGTTTCACAAAAATGTCTATGCCTATAATAGAAAAGAATACCATTCAATTTTTTCCCCTGCAACTAAATTTTAGTTTGGAGCTCACAGATGTTTTGACTGGTGACTTTATTGAGTCGTGCTATATTAAACCAGAATAACAGATTGTACTGTGAATGTTTACCAGCTTTCATGTATCTAAACATTCATTTGTGCATTTGTTTTCGGTTTCATTTGGGGGAAGGGGTACGAGAGACAGGGGGGGGGGGGTAAAAGTCCCGCCCCCTTTCCCCCACCCCCGCTGGTTACGCCACTGCAGGTGGGCCATCTTTTGTTAGCATTCCGGGAATTGACACTGACAACTATACTTCAACATTCCTGTGGCAATGGTCCACGTATTTAATTTGGAGGTTAATTAATTTCAGTTATTGCAAGGTGGAAATACAATCGGTTTGCGGTCGTATGTATAATGGGAATAGATATCTCTTCGGAAGGGGCTTTGGCCTCTGGAATTAACCGTGGTTTACCAACCGGGGCATCCTCATCATGAGTTTAGTATCGTCAGGAAGCTTTGACCATAGAGAAAGGACACTTCCTCAATACTTGGATGGAGTGTAACCGAAGTATAGAGTTTTCAAATTTAAAGGTATCGCACACGTTTGGTAATGACTCAAAACAAATATTAGCATAACAACTTACTTGGTAACAAGCAACGGAGAGCTGTTGATAGTATAAAACATTGTAGGAAACGACTCCCTCTGAAGTAACGTAGTTTTTGAGAAAGAGGTAATTTCTCACTAAAATAATAAAAACTTCTTGCAAGAAGTTTTTATTCCTATCTGAAAGCACACAAATTTGTACAACAAGGTTTTTTTTCTTTCATCATTTTCTTGCAACTTCGATGACCAATTGAGCCCAAATTTTCACAGGCTTGTTATTTTATGCATATGTTGGGATACACCAAGTGAGAACACTGGTCTTTGACAATTTCCAAACGTGTTCAGTGCCTTTAAAGACACAGAATTCAGTTAACTATCAGGAAAAAGCAGTTTCAATCGGACTGATAGCTCCCTGATTAAACAGTTTATGTCAGTACCAATCCCCCAGTGAAACACTCTCGTTTAAAATACTGTCAACGTCCAGAAAAATACCTTTTAAAATCACTGTTTATTTATTTCGGTAACCAACGGGAAAACCTACACGAACGTGCACATAATTCCCCATCAAAACATGACACAAACAGGAAGATTTTTCGGAGACTAAAGTGTACACAAAATACTCCAGGTTGAAAGTCAACAACCATATGGCCCAATATTGGACCCTGTTTCAACAATCCCTACAAGCCATAAACTTCAAATCTATGATTTACATAAACAAAGTTGTTGTATTACAATTAATTATTCATGAAGCCTAGCATTTCCCCACTTTTTGTTCAGTGTAGTGAACCCCAAAGACTCAAATGGGTGTACTAGAATAAAGTGACGCCAAAGAATCAGAAGTCTTCACTCTTGTTCTGACTCCACAAAGAGTTTTCCGTTTTGAAAAAACAAACAAAAAACCCCAAACAACAATCAAACAAACACCCCAACAAACAAACAAACAAACAACAAAACAGCAGCACTGACCAGTTTAAACCTACCCCTTACGGTAAAATTAAATTTTACTTTTGCATAGATGACAATTCACCAATATGTGTGTGGACCGTTACTGATTGGCGAATGACTCCTTCTTGATAGAAAAAGTTGGATCTGCAAACATTTCTGTTTACAATTTTAATTAGTTTAAGATATGAACTGAAGAGGTTGTGACCTCTGATTGTTATGTTGTTGATAGCAATGTAATCTAGCCGTGTTTTGATAGCCTGAAGTACTTCCACGTAGAGTTTGCACACCTATAGAGTTTGAACCCACTGACAATAACGTAACCCGGTCACCAACTTTAGTGTTGATCAGAAAACAATTCAGATTCCTTAGGAGGTGTTCGAAGGGGGCGTTTCTGGCCGTGTGGCGACGGCTGTTTACTGAACGCCTATTCCGTCGGTTGGCGGCGCAAACGGCTATGGACTCAACGAAAGAGCCCTTAGGCCTTAGGCTTGGGCTCCATCCGCCTTTTGAAGCCCCCTGACGGAGCTTAAGCCCAAGTCCAAGCTGGGGTTTCGAACAGGGCCTATAGACTGTGCAAGTCTCGCGCATATCGAAAACGAGAAGAAAAAACAACTCGAACGAAGACTATATTTTTTCCATGAAATCAAATCTTCTTTTTAAATTATATTTATACAAAATTCTTTAAAATAAAAATACTCATAGCAAGTTTTTTATAAATAACTTTTCAATTTTTGTATGTTATTACAAATAATTTGTTCAAATTAACATTGAAACAAAATTAAAACTTGGGACGAGGATGCTTACTTTTAGAAACCCCATTTGCCAATCACGCCCGAATGTGTGCGTCAATTGGTTTAATGACAACATGACCGTCAGTTGGGCACAATTTCTAATTTTGTACAAGTAACCGGAAACGGAGGTCAAGTCTTATTCTCAGGTTTTCTTCGTTATTTTGTTGAATTGATTTTACTTTCATATTGTTAATCACATAGTATTACATTCCAATCAACATGTATAATTTCCATAGCCATAAACTACGTTAAACTAAAATAATTGAAAAAACGAAATCCCGCCCACGTAAAACTCCATACGGTTGGGACCACAATGGTCCCGGAAGTTCGAATATGCGCGAGACTTGCACAGTCTATTAACGCCACACATGTCACGTTCAAACGGCATGGAATTCCATACTCTTATGAGCTGTGAGTGGTTCTGTCACAACAGTACGACGTTTCGATCAGTATGATCTATTCGTCTTCAGGACGTCTCGGTGTCTTTAAATATTCTCAAGAGTATTATGTGAAAATTTTATTGTGAATGTGTTTTCTTTTTGGAGATTGCCTGAAACTGGTTGTCTGCATGGGCTTAGCATGAAATGGTCTTAAGTTTTATTTAGTTGTCACACTTCTTTAAAATACTTATAGCAATGGGCCACTGACCGTCTAAGTTCTATTAGTCAGTCGGTAAAGTACTGTACATTTAATCCGAAGGTCATTGGTTCAAGTCCCTTATCCAGCGATCATTTCTCTTAACTCAATATACTTTCGATAAGAACAAATTTTAAGCAACTATGGGGCGTGTTAATCGATGCGCGATAAGCATTGTGTACTCGTGTTTTCCCAAGTCACGTGCAACAAGCCACACGTACTACTCGGGCGGGATTCGAACCCACGACCCCTTACCACCCCTAGACCACTGAGCGTGCCCAGTGACAAGAGACCAATTCGAATCCTGTTTAATTATTACTTTTAACAGCGGGTCCTGCAAAAATGTTAATAGACCTAATCATTGCATATCATATGACAATCGCTGCTTACACGTAAAGTAAATTGATTTAAATCCTCTAGGTTTTAATATAAAAACATCGTCTAGAAAAACAAAACAAAAACAGTAAAAGTACTCATCGATATCGGTGGTTTGAAGGGATTGTATACGTTTGGTACCCACTGTTTGTTTCAATCCTATATAGTTGCAGATATATACCATAAAACTATAACCTGTGAAAATTTCATTTCAAAAGGTGGTAGCGTTTTTGAGATATTGCCGACAATCTGGAGCAGTTATGTCCACGCAGGAAGAATAATCTGCAGTTTGAACACATAATCTGAGAAACCTTACTGCAGTAACGCTTCTCAGATTCAAATTTGTTGGGATAAAAAGTGATATATCTATCCATAACCGCAGTACTTCGAAGTGAAAAGTTTCTCAAAATGCATACGATCCAAAGCTGTTGGACTTCTTACCAAGTAAGTTTTTATTGCCATTAATTTTCAGAGTCGTTACCAAACGTATACAGACCCTCTAAGTGAAAATAAAATATATTCAAAATAAATAAACAAGAGAGTTGTGTGAGAGAGTTTGTGCACGATTACATCTAAAAAAAAATAGTACTCCCAAAATGCACCGGATGTTACTAATAATTCATGCCATTGTTTCGATTGCTCCAATCGAAATAAGCATCCGTGATTTTAAGGTATCTTCAAAATGCCATTTCTTCGACATCGGCAATTATATTTAAAACGGAAATAGTTTCTCTTGAGGATTGGTACTGGTTGGAACCTTAAAATCAGTAAACTCTTAAATTTAAACTATAATCAAATTGTTTTCTTGATATTACCAAAACAGTACTTTGTCCTCATCCGACGCACTTCGTACTGTATAGAGTTAGAGAGTCTATGCACTCTTGATTATAAGTCTCAACGATTACAAATCTTTGCTTGGCTTCATCACTTCGCTGACATTTCATCCGAGTTGAGCAATTTCGCAAGATCTACAGTCTATGTCTTTGTTTACTTGGTTGAATTGGCGCATGCTTCAAGCTATGAGATGATCGGTTAAAAGTGCAATGTCGTTGACCTAACGCTTTCATAATAGCTAACTATTGATACCATGCAATTCTATACAAATGTCATGAAAACTTAACTGCGACCAGAATATACAACAGATCGAGATGTCAGAATCCAGGGAAGTTAGGCCTACTTTAGTTTAAAAACTTCATTTTGGCAACTAAAGACTACAGGCCCAAATGCATTGGTCAAATTTGAACTCTACAGTAAAACAAATTTTCTTGTCCTATTCCAAAGCCCAATCATACGTAAAGAAAATCATGTCGTTCCCTCAAAATAACACTTCGTTCCCTCGAGATCATTTCGTTCCCTTGAATTACACAAACAACCCCCATGGTCAGAATTGACCCGGATTCCGGGTCAGAGGGGCCATGACCAATATCTGGGTCAGTCGTCAGACTAATCCGGAAACTTGTTAAAAAACTGGATCACAGCTTCAATTCAGCGTCAGTTTAACCCATTTCTGTGTCATTTTGACACAGATTCCGGGTCACAATGACCCAGAAATGGGTCAGGGACCCGGAACTGGGTCAATTCTGACCCGGGAGTTTTTAGAGTGTACCATTTTGTTCCCTCAAAATGATTTCGTGTCTTTGAAATAATTATGATTTCATTCCCTCAATCAAATATTTCATTCCCTCGAAACCATACTGCGTTCTCTACATTTCTTATTTCGTCCCCTCAAAATATGATTTGAAGGGAACGAAATTTTTCGAGGGAACGAACTATTAGTTCTTTATCTTTCTTTATTTCCCCCCTGTTTTTATTTTTTTATTTATTGTTTTACCTGCTAACTGTTTTCCTTGGCTGTCCCTTCAGGGGCTCCGTACAACCACAATTTTGAGCAGTTCTATTGCTGCATAATTTTGACGAGGAAACAAATTAATGCACAACATTGCATGGCCCATTGGCCCCACGGCGCTCTTTATACTCGTTATCGAAGGTTAATGTCTGAGGTTTATTCACAAGAGGGCGCTAGTTCAGGCAATATTATTGTATTGGGTATCAGGTATACTAACAAGTAATAATAATAATCAAGAAAATAATAAAATATAATAAAAAAACACGGTGGCAGACTTTGAACCAAGTCTCGTCCTTGTAATGTGTGTGCGAGGTCAACGCTTTATAGAGGGAACTGACTGCAGCGTAATTCACACATGAAAAAGAGTTGACCTCGCACACACATTACAATTCCCCACAGACGAAACTTGCATAAAGTACATGAGGCCATAGATGAGAAATCAAGACAAAAAGTACAAGTTTCTCTCCCATTCTCGTCAATGACACTCGAATTGCTAACTTTGATAACAATTATGGATGTTCCCAGAAACGCACTTTATATTTGAATCAGCGCGAGTTCAGATCAAAGACTCGAATCCCAAAAGAAAACAACGTCACTGTTCAACACAAACCCCGACTGCTTGTTAAACTTAATAAAGTGCATTCTGCAATCCACGGTAGATTGTCCTGTTCTAAAGTTAATTGCTATTTATCTCCAAGATTATCGTGTAATGTCCTTTGCTGTGTTCCCACTCTTTTTTCAACCATGACGGCAAAACTATCTATACACAATTTATTATTATTGACTGAAGGCGCGCGTAAAAAATCAATTCAGTCACACGTCAGTCTTGACATTAATGTGCGCATGAGCAGAGATAATCCATGATTCTTTATATAATGTACATGTAATTTAAGATGAAATTTAAAATGCAACCGTGCAAAAGATGAATTGCCAGTGTCCTGATGGGAAGACGGACTCTTGACTTGCAAGACACATAAGTTTGCAGTAACCAAACACACACTTGTGTGTAAAGACAGCCGTCTAATAAAGTAAAGACGGAGTTTTCTTATGAAGATTATTAGAGTTGATATGTGAAGAAAGCTGAATATCACTTTGAGCAGTGAAGGACTTTGTCAATAGCCTGCGATGATTCTGATACTCTTGTTTGTTTTGAGGAATGCAACAGGTCTCAGTGCTGGTGAAATACCGGCCACTGCTCAGGTGAGCTTTTCCCGCTCTGGCGATGTCATACTTGGTGGGATTTTCCCACTTCATGGGTGGGTGCCCAGCGGGTTGCCATGTAGCGGCCCGCTGAGCAGGTCGTCAATTGAGCTCACCGCCTTGCAGATGTACGCGATCGAGCAAGTAAACGCACGGCAAGATCTACTGCCCAATGTCACCATCGGATTTGACATCCGTGACGGCTGTGCCTCCGAGACCATGGTGATGTGGTCAGCTCTCGCTCTGGCCAGCACCTCAGAGGTACCCCAGGATGACGTGGAGTTCAAACGGATCACCTCGCCACAGCGCGGCAAACTCCTCTGCATCATTGGCACGACGGCAAGTTTTACTTCCATCCCGGCCTCGCTAGCGGCTAGTCTGTATCGCATCCCGATGATTTCTGGCTATGCCACCAGTAATGAACTCAGCGTAAAGTCTCGATTCCCGTACTTTGCCCGCACCGTCCCAGCCGACAGTCTCCAAGCTACGGCCATCGTAGACATACTTCTGCATTTCGGCTGGAAATACATTGGGCTGTACTTTCAACTGAACAGCTACGGAATCCACGGTGCTCAGGCTGTGCTTGACCTAGTGACAAAGCACGATATCTGTGTTGCGTTTTCGGTGTCGGTCCGACCAGCGGCTCCCGAGTCTGAGCTGGAGGAGGCTGTACTGAAACTGAAGGCATTTCCCAGTGCCCGGGTGGTGGTTTTGTTTACTTACTCCACCGTGGCAGGCAGAATCCTCGACTTAGCCGCGAAGCGAGAAGGAAGTTCAACCAATATAATTTTTATTGGCAGTGACGGGACGGCTTACTGGGCAAGGAATAACTTTAACTCCTTATTACGCGGTTCCGTTTTTGTAAATCTTAACTACCGGGAGATTCCAGGCTTTCCGGAGTATTTCAACAATCTACAGCTCCAGGAAGATCCATTCAACCCTTGGTTCAAGGAGTATAAAGATTGGTGGATGCAGTCTAGGGGTTGCTCTAATTTCAGTAACTGTATGATACCGATTAATAATGACGATAGCACGATGGTTGATTCCATCTACGCTTTTGCCTATGCCCTACACGAGTTGCTCCAAGACCGTTGTAATAACAGCATAAACTGTCGTGAGTTGACCCCATTTATCTCTGGACACACGTTGATCCCGTACCTACACAATTTAAGTTTCCAGGGTCTCAACAACCACATCGCCTTCGACACAAATGGCAACCCGGGTGGGAATTACCAAGTCTTCGGTCACCGTGGTGAACACGGGCTCGTGCAGATAGGGTCTTGGGTCAGCTCTACTGAGGCTCCTCTGCGAATAAATTCCTCGGCAGTTGAATGGGCTTGGGGGTCGCAGAGCCCACCGATCTCGCTCTGTTATGAGGTATGTCAGCCCGGGTATGTAGAGGTACCCCTGGAGCAGAAGTGTTGCTACGGTTGTCGGCAATGTCCCAGTAACGCCCGCGTCAGGGGTGCAGTATGTGAATCGTGCCCGCGGGACAAATGGCCCGATGTCAGCTTCACGGAGTGCCTCTCGATTGTACCAACCCCTCCAGGCTGGAGCGATCCGGTGGTTATCTTCATCATCATCATGTCGTGCTTTGGTTTGATCGTCTCTGGGTTGGCAGCCGCTGGTCTGATTTACTATCGCAACAACTCTCTTATCAAAGCAGCCAGTCGTGAGCTGAGCAGCATTAACATCCTCGGGCTCACTCTAGCTTTCCTTACTCCCTTTTCCCTCCTGGTACCACCGACGGATGTTTCATGTCTGACATCAGAGGTGGTTGTCGCTTTGTGCATCACCCTGACGTACGCGCCCACGCTGCTGAAGGTAAATCGAATCTACAGGATTTTTGAGGCAGCGAAGAAATCAAAAAAATGCCCCCGCTTCATCGGTTCACGTTCGCAGGTCGTCATCGTGCTAATTGTCGTCGTTGTGGTGGTAAGTTTGCTCAGAGGCGTAGTACCTTTTCCCTTGTTAACGTTATCTTATTAACCCCTTGCACAACGCGGAACGCACCTCCGTACGACGTGCGTCTACCATTTCCACCATTTTGGGAGTCAATTCCTTTGTGTATAATTTGACCTCCAAAATGGCGGAGAGGATATGGCGCGTGTAAGTGCGCTGATTGTTGTGCAATCGGTCAGTACTTGAACCTACGCGGTTGTACCGCTTGTTGTATGGGACGCCCGACTGTCATCTCAAATCACTAATAATGTTTTACGACAGGCACACTGAGCTATATGTGAATTATGAGTATTTGTTTAGTATAAAGCAACATTTAAGGGTTTAAAAGGTGATGGGCGCAATCTGCAGTCACTCATGACAGAAACACCTGGGCAAACTCCTTCTCTTAATTAGTGTTCTGGGTTCTGTTACATGTATTTCACAACACAATGGACCTATGCGGCTTTACATCTCATCCGAAGGACGAAGCAATAGTAGTTAAGTGTCTTGCTCAAAAGACACAAGTGCCATGTCCGGGACCCGAACCAACACTCAGACAACACCAGAGTTTAAGCTCGATACAGTATAGGCCCCACAGCCACGACAGTCGCACAGGCGTAAAACAACACGACACTTATAAATTACACAATACCTGGATTGTCCAAGCGCTGCATTAAATGACATAATTTCTATTTATGTTTTGAAGACACGCCCTTGGTAAAAAAATGCACATTTTCAAGAGAACATCTTTACCCATTGGCACCCGACTAAAGAGTTAGCCATTTACGGAGATCTATAGAGACGCCATCTGAGAAAATAATCTTGGGACGTTTGTCTGAAGGGTATTGTTATCCCGCAACAATTATCTCAAAGGCAAACAGGCAAGTAGGCAAGCAAGCAAGCAAGCAAGCAAGCAAGCAAGCAAGCACACAAACAAACACACACACAAGCAAGCGAGCGAGCAGGCACTCCAGGCAAGCAAACAAGCATGAAGTATAAGCAAACAAGGACGCAAGCAAACAAGCAAGCAAGTAAGCAGAGCAAGCAAGCCAGTAAGCAAACAAGCAAGCAAGCAAGCAAGCAATCAATCAATCAAGCAAGCAAGCAAGCAAGCAAGCAAGCAAGCAAGCAAGCAAGCAAGCAAGCAAGCAAGCAAGCAAGCAAACAAACAAACAAACAAGCAAACAGGCAAGCGAGCAATCATACCAGTAAGCAAACAAAGATGCAAGTCAAGCAAGCAAGCAGGCAAGCGAAACGAGCAAGCAAACAAGCAGACAAGCAAACAAGGACGCAAACAAGAAAGTAAGCAAGCAAGCAAGCAAACAAACAAACAAACAATCAAGCAAGCAAGCAGGCACCCCAGGAAAGCAAACAAGTAAACAAACAAGAAATAAGAAAGAAAGAAGGGAAAAAAGAAGACATTAACAAAAAGTATATATAAATGAAATATTACTATATCGATAAAATGTATATATAGATAATAAGTGGGTGTGGGGTATATTCCGTCACTAGGCCCTACCGGGAATTACGTCCGAGAGAATAACAAACTTATTCTGCTGCTTATAAATAATTGTGTAACAGTGGAGCAAAAGACGCTTCTGAAGACATCAAAACATGTCTGATTGTAGAATCCTAAAAAAAATTCCCAATTCCAAGAGAATTTAGCATTTCCCCCCAGACATGATGCTGTAAAGTGCGTTTTAATTCAACGCTTATTAAATAATCGAAAACGAAATTAGGGATGCCGTGATTGCTACGCGTTCCTTGCAAATTAACTATAACACAATTAGCTTATCATATTTTGTCCATAGAACGGCATAGTGCGCGGAGTTGGAATGGCGATGTAATTGAGTCTTGGACAAGCTCACAAAAAATTGCTTGTCTCTGTCCCTTGAAGTTATTCACTTTACTTGATCGTTAAAGATAAATTTAAACATAGCGGCTATTTTCTATTCTATTTGTCAGTCACTTTCATATCCTCAGCATTGTTGACGTATTAATGAGAATGTTGTTTGCTTGTGCCATGGTTGAAAAATAAACTGCTCTGCAGACAAGAACTAAAAGTTATTGCTCTAAACCTCACAAATTGTCAATTTTCGCAAATTAAAGTTAAATCAAAGCGCCAAATTGTTTTCGGCTTGCGGTGTGGCATGAGCCCTTATTTTGAAGTCCGTTGGTAAACAAAAGTTGTTTACTCAACCATGTTTTTCTTCATTTTTTCTTCAAAATCCATAACTTCCCTTTTGCAACAAAGCAAAATAACCTGGGAAAAGCCTAGTCTTGTGGGGGGAGTCATTGACCCATAAATTTACATCCAAACAACCAGACTTGTTTAATTCCCTATGTGCAATATTATGGATCCGATCCGATAAGGTGAATGAGTAAGGCCCTCCCACAAGGACTTGTAAGGCAATCAATCATCCTGTCAAGCCAGCTGCATAGTTCACAGCTGTCGCTGCTGTGAATTGGCCACACAAACAGAACGTAATGTTTATGTTGAATGGTACAAGGGCTTCAAGGTTTTATTGCACGCTATTCAAATGTACTGTAAAAAACAGTACCACCACGTAAAGGTGGCCGAACCGCAGCACCGCATGCATAAAACGAGCATAATTTGTTTTATTACTATATTTTCTCTTGATCATGTATACTTTTTGTTCTGTTTTAAGGTGTTTACTGTGTTCTAGAGGACCTCTTTCCATATGTTTAGACCATTTGTGAATGGATTTTGTTCAACAAAATTAAACATATTGCACCTTAATAATCAAACGGACTTCCAAAAAGGGTCTCATCAGGAACAAACGATGACAGTTCTGATACTGCACCGCAGGGTTTTAACTAATATGCAGTTCTTATATAGTGCTTTATCACACCCTAGGGCGTCTCAAGCGCTCATTACATTCTTAATTAATATACAAGGTATGCGAAGCCATGTTAGATTAAGACCCATTTATTTACGTAGCATCATATAACGGTTTACAAGGTGCTGTGGCGCAATATGCAGCCAGCCATACCCGAAAACACCAGGGTGAACCCCTTCTCTTGACGAAAATGTACTGAAACGCATTACGCAACACACGGGACCTACGGCTTTACGTCCAAATCAAGGACGAGTGTTCAAGTGTCTTGCGGACACATGTCAAGACCGGGACTCGAACCCATACTCTGCTGGTCAGAAACACTAGAGCTTCACCAAAGTTACTGACAGTTATTTTAAAATACTTATCGCAGACAGGGGTAAGCTTTCAGAACTTTCATTTAATGTGGTTTTCTGAATTACAAATTACATTTGGTTTTACCTTTTCTAGGTCGTCATATCCACTATTGGTGCAATGGTTGACCCCTCCAGACCAGCGAAGCTGTTTTTTTCTCCTTTGACCAATTACGCAGAAGCTTACTGCGCGTTCGGCTACGGTTTCCTTGTATCGTCAATCTACAACCTCGTGCTCATCCTGGCTTGTTGCTACTACGCATTCAAGGCCCGCCGAGTACCAAGCAACTTCAATGAGTCCAAATTCATCGCCATCAGTGTCTACTCCACGCTGGTATTCGGCATGGCAGCGGTGCCCGTCTACATCACCGCTATGTACACACTGCAGAAGGTGGCGACATTCTGCATCGCCATCTTGCTCAATTCGTTCTTGACGCTGTGCTGTGTCTACCTGCCAAAACTGCACGCCATTATCCTCGACAAGGATGTTGAGCTGTGCGAATGGAGACTCAATACAATGACTGCGACAGAGCCCTCTGTCGTTGCTTCGAAGCCATGTCCTGATATGCGTCGGGCTATCAATGTAAAGCCTGCTCCAGTCGTAATCTAAAAACAAACAAACATTAACAACATTAAGTAAGGGAGTGACTCCAGAAATTACACAAATGTGGGAAGGTTCCACTATACTGGCTCCCCATGGGTAGTAAGCTCAAAAGTTTGATTAGCAAGGGGAGGGGTGGTGGAAACCTCAGAGCCTATAGCACACAGGCTGTCAGAAAAACATCTGGAAGCCTGCTACGAAAACAAATAGCTTCACTTATCAGAGGGTTAAGATCTTGGTAGGTCTGTATGTCTGTGCAAATTATTTGTGCACGAAGTATTTGAGGGAAAAATGTTCAGCCCCCCTCAAAAAGAAAATCCAAAAACAAACAAACAAACAAACAATCAAACAAGCAAACAAACCAACACCCCAACAAACACCCCAACAAACACCCCAACAAACAGCCCAACAAACAAAAAACAACCAAACAAACAAACACCCCAACAAACAAACTACACAATTCTGGGACCCGACCCCCTCTTAGTTATGTGGAATAGTCCAGTCTAGGATATGAAGGACTTTGACTCCCCCAGGGCATTGCACTTTCTTTTGAGAAAACAGTGAAACAAATAACATGTGCCATGACTTAGTGTTACCAGCGTTCAATTTAGGGTTAAAATGCACTGTCATAACGTTACATAGTTTAAAAGTGCCGCACTCAGTTTGAAGTGATGTTTTTAAAGCGTAGTGGACCCTCTTGCGGGGGACCAATGAATGGGGTTCGAATCCCACCGTTGCTCATGAAAGTGCCGTTTTCCCCATATACTGTGTAAAGTAATAAACCCTAACACATCACGTGGTTTCACCCCAAACATGACAGCCAATCATTTGCGGTTTTAATACGTTGTATATACACAATTATAGTTCATTACTTCTTGTTGGGTTTAACTTTATTGGTTTAGCTGATATGCACGCCCTTTTAACTGTCTATTTATGCTGATAAGTAATTTCTAAAGTTAATATAACTGTAAAGAGGTAATCGAATAAGGGAATAACAGAGTAACGACTCGGTCTTAACCGACCGTATAAATTCGTCAGGTTAGTGTCCGTATTATAAAGGACCTAAAGGTGACACAACAGTAATTCCTACAATCCCCAAAACCTTCAAGCGTGATTCTGTCACCGTTGAGTGATGCGTTACGAGAGCGTAGTGCGCCGTCTTGCGTGGACCACTTTTAATCGCCTTCATGTACGCTTGGTACTGTAGAATACCGTGTCACAATTGACCCGGATGCGGATCCGGATTAGTATGACCCTGAATCCGTGTCAAAATTACCAAGAAATGTGTCAAAAAGACGAATTTAAAATCCCATTTTTGTTAACGACTTTCCAGGTCAGCCTGACCCGAGAATGGTTCAGATCTAGGAGTTTTTAGAGTGTGGAGTACTCGTACTTGTCTCGTACTGAAGTAACTTTTCTTGTCAACTCGCCCCCAGTCCAAACTGTCCAAGAATCCGGTGTGGCAGGAGGTTCTGTCCCCCATAGATTCTGCCCCCCCCCCCATTCGGCAAAACTGAGTACACATTTCTTCTGACAGCGCCTTCTTTTGAATAAACCTCCTTCATCAGCCCATGTTAATTTCCCAATATGGGGGACAAAATCTTCGGGGGACAGATTTCCCTATGACACCAGTAGTCTGTTTTTTAACTCAGATTCTGAGGTTTTTTTCCCCGGAAATGTGTCTGCCGCCCCAACCACCTACGGCTCCGACTGTGGCTAAGGTATAGTATTGTCTTCGACTCATGCTGAATAAGCATTGCATTTCGACCCTTGCTACAGCCAAAATAGATGCCAAACTTGGCATTATACTTTGATTCCAACCCGGAGGTTCGTTTGTTTGCCGCCCTCTTTCGACGATTTGATGAAGTACGTATTGCCATGTTAGTCGAGCAGTGAGTTAAAACTCGTTGTTTTCAAGATGCAAAACTTTGGACGCAATCTGGACATGTTCCTTTATAGTCTAAGACCATGTCACCTTGTCCTTGTCTACAAAAAGAGTAAAGAGAAGAATTTCCCAACAGGCATGAGATACCACACTGGCCGTGAGAAACTTGTCATTGTTGTAATTACCTCATGAACTAGAAAAATAATTAATGGCTTGAGATGAGCCCACTTTCTTCATAGCAAAAGACGATAAGGCTCGTACGACTGTTATGCACCATTATGTCCTTCAAGGACCATTTGTCCGACGAAATTTGTAAACAATTTTGTCCGACAAACCTTTATGTCCGCCCCATTATGTCCTACAAACCATCAAGTCCGACCCATTGTTTCCGACAAATCATTATGTCAGACCCATTGTGTCCGACAAACCATTATATCTGACCCAGTATGTCCGACAGAATATGTCGGACAAACAATTATGTCCGTCCCATTATGTCATGTAAACCATTATGTCCGTCCCATTATGTCCGACAAACCATTATGTCTGACCCATTATGTCCGACCAAATATTTCCGACAAACCATTATGTCCGACCAAATATGTCCTACAAACCATTATGTCCGACAAACCATTATGTCCGTCCCATTATGTCCTACAAACCATTATGTCCGACCATTGTGTCCGACCCAATGTCCAACAAACCATTATGTCCGAGTGTCCGTATAGCCATTACGTTAATAATGCTATAACGAACTGTCAGATCTGATGTTTTTCCTCTACTTGAAGCTGTCAACAGATCGTTCCTGCAAGCAGGAAGTCCTTCGGGCTCTTTTGATTTGTAAACACGTGATGCCAAAGGTGACATGGTCTATGTGTACACAACTGTGGTACTTAGAGGTTCTTTTAACTTACAATGTAAACAGTGTCATTCACAGTGTTATGCTTGCTCATTGTGTGTCAGTAGCTTAGTAATACAATAGCCTTACTATGTTAAATGTGGCGTGGCGTGGCCGAGCGGATAAGAACACCGAACTCAAGCTCTGGTATTTCTGATCAGCAGAGTGTGGGTTCGAATCCCAGTCGTGACACTTGTGTCCTTAACCAAGACACTTAACCACATGCTTCGTCCTTCGGATGGGACGTCAAGCCGTAGGTCCCGTGTGTTGTGAAATGCACGTAAAAGAACCCAGTGCACTTATCGTAAAGAGAAAGGGTTCGCCCCGGTGTTCCTGATTTGATTGGCTGCATATTGCGCCACAGCACCTTGTAAATCATGACATGGTGCTATGCAAAGGAATAGGTTTAATACTTCAACACGTAACTCCACTTACCTTGTAGGAAAAATACTGAGCGCTTTGAGACACCCATCGGGAGTATAAAGCGCTATATGAACTGCGTATTATTATTATTATTATTAAATAATAGACCCAAACATTTGTGTAAAGCGCTTAAGATATTAACATAACAAATTGGCCACAATACGTAATAATCACGTTTCGCTTATTTTATTAGTTTACAAATATTGTCTTATTATGCCGCAATAAATCTTGCAATGCATTAAAATCATGCGTTAAACGTTCGTATATACTTGTTTGTAATTCCTACCCCCATAAAAAAACAACGAGACCGAGACAAAGACCAAGACCAAGACCAGTAGGTCCGAGGTCCGAGACCAAGACCAATACCAAGACCAGCAGGGGGGGGGGGGGGGGAGACCAAAACCAGCAGGGCCGAGACCAAGACCAATATTAAGATCAACAGGTCCAAGAACAATACCAAGACCAGTAGGTCCGAGACCAAGACCAAGACCAAGACGGGGAGGTCCGATTCCAACGACAAGACAAGGACCAGCCAACCGTGGTGAGACCTACAACAGCAGGGAAAGTTATCTTCCAAACTTAATGGTGTATTATTGACCGTCCTGTGAAATCACTTGTTTTGCAAAAGAGCCAAAGAGCCTGGACTTCCTGAAGGCAGAATTTGTTCACAGCTCAGTAGAAGAAGAAAAACGCTATCATTTTATGGAAAATTAACACCCAACGATTTTTCCACTACGATATGGAGAATGGAGACGACTCAGATTTGTTCAGCTGTTATTTTTACGGTTCACGATTTTTATGGTAATTTTGATTCAAAATGTAAATTTTTTGATTTGACCAAACATTGTGCATCTTGCCTGCCAGGAAATGCCCTGTATAGTACAAGGCCGCCCTGGTTTTTGTGTAAACAAGGCTGCATGCATTGGTATGTTCCCACGACTAGCTAACTTCACTGCTCTTCGCCCCAAGCTCAAAAAGTATGGTAGGCCTCTACATCTCTTTGCCAGCTGAAAGGTCGCAGAGGTCTGGTCATCGATTTCACTGGTTGTGTCGGCTGATGAGTTGGGCAGATGATCCGCAGCACACTGAACATGTTCACGGGATGCGACATTAGGGCACGCATAACTTCATCCTTACAAAGTTAAAGTCTTGTACATATACAATTCCTACTGCGCTCTACTTAAAGTTAAAGCAACTCGACAATTTAAAGAAATGTTTCGGGAGAACGGTTGAATTATAGCGCAACTACAGTCCAATCAATGATGTATAATTATTAGTTAACCCAAAATATAACACAACACGTAAACTTATTAAATGATAACCCAACGAGGCGCAAATAAGCATACCAAATTTTACCCGACGTTGTGTGTCATCTTTGATTCTTGAAATGTTGTCTATTTTACCGAAGATGGGGTATTGAAGAAAACATTACGGTACAGTTTGGTGGAACAAGTAATAAGATACCTGTGATGGGTTGTGTGCGGTGGATAAACTTACTGTGCACATACCTAAACTAACTGTGTACATCAGTGTATTGTGTAGATGCATTCACCACATAAAAACCGTTGCATTCACCGTCATAAAACTATAGAATACTGTGGCAAAGTTAATCCAAAGAGCAAGGATTGATCTATTGTCCAAACCACAGTGGATATTATATTGACAGTGGGGGGGGGGGGGGGGTGACTGTATACCTTTTTTTGTATAGATGCATTCACCACATGATACTATACTGGAGGCTGGCTTATCGCTTATCTGTCATTGTAAGATACAGTGGATGATATTGAATGGTCAGACAGTAGGAGGGTTGACTATGTACTTTCAAGATGCATTCACCACATGAAACCATACTGGAGGCTGGCTAAGCTTATCCGTAATTGTAAGCCACAGTGGGTGACATTAAATGGTCAGACAGTAGGAGGGTTGACTGTGCAGTTCTTTGTAGATGCATTCACCACAGGAAAGCAGGCTGGCAAATCATTCAAAACCATGATATTGAGTGGTCTGAAATTCTGCCATCTTCAACAAACATGCACCCTCTCTAGCGCTTTTAAAATAAATATAAAAACAACACTTGTTTAAACCCCAACAGCCGATCTATAATCATTGCACTCCAAATAAACATGAACACATTCATGTTAATTCCGAATCAATCAGCTGAAGTTCTACATTATGTGGCAGTTGCTCCACTGCGTGTGTACAGTGGATCCGTCCTTGGCAGGCCAAATTGATTCTTCTCTCTTTGTTTTTGGTCCCAGAAGATCGAACTGGCTAGTGTCTCCATGCCCTGGATATGGTCAATTATCTACACGACTGTTGTTCTTATTATGGGAATTGTAAATAATACGTTGTGTCAACGAAAGAACGAGCAAACAGACTTGGAAGTTAAAATTGCCGACACAAATGTCCGGTGTTCTGTTTAGAATCATAAATCCAAGTCTTTTAAGAATATCACGATTGGTAAAATTCGACATACTTGATTAATCTCAATCTGAAAGTTTTAATTGATTAAAAAATACAGTCAAAATCGAGGTACTGTCAAAATCGAGAAATTGATAGCGATAGACGCATTGTTTGCTACAAATTATTATGGCCGATCTCAAGTAATCGCTCGGGTTTTTCAGGAAACATATTTAAAGGCACTGAACACGTTTGGTAATTGTCAAAGACCAGTGTTCTCATTTGGTGTATCCCAACATATGCATAAAATAACAAGCCTGTGAAAATTTGGGCTCAATTGGTCATCGAAGTTGCAAGAAAATGATGAAAGAAAATGACACCCTTGTACACATTTGTGTGCTTTCAGATAGGAATAAAAAGGCTTCTCGCAAGAAGTCTTTTATTATTTTAGTGAGAAATTACCTCTTTCTCAAAAACTACGTTACTTCAGAGGGAGTCGTTTCCTACAATGTTTTATACTATCAACAGCTCTCCGTTGCTTGTTACCAAGTAAGTTTTTATGCTAATATTAAGTCATTACCAAATGTGTACGTACGATACCTTTAAAGAATCTTTTACCAAAAAAAGGACGGTACATCATTACTTAACACGCAAGATTTCACTAAATTTGTTTAGTTTGCAAGAAATGTACATTGCTGGTTTTCGAAAGAGGATCTTCGTTTTTCTCTCAAGTAATCGCTCGGGTTTTCAGGAAACATATCATTAAGAGACGGTGCATCGTTGGTTTAGTGACTGAAATTCCAAACCTACAGACTCAAAGAGGGGCGGCATATCTTTCTCCTATTTGAAAGAGGGGCATTCATGTTAACCCTCTAGTGTTCTAGAAACATATCAGAAAGGGATGGAGATTGTAATCTAAGTTAAGGCGCCTCCGAGAGGGTGGAAACTGCCAAAAAAGTGCCCGTTTCCAAAGAGTCGCCCGCAGAAAGCCATCAAGACTGAACGACGGCTTCAGCTACGGCTCGAAGAGCATCGCCTTCCGATAATTTGACACGACATCCGTGTCTCAAAGCCTGAAAAAGCCAACCGGTACTCGAAGCAATAACAAGACGGGAATAATGCATGATTTGGTGCTGGGGGTATTTTTTTGGAATACAACACCGAACACCTCAGCGGAGGTCCTGTACAGTAAGTAGTCTATGTGATTTTTTTTTTTTTTTTTTGCTCTTTAAAATAGATCCCCCTCTGCGTTGGATATTTTGCCGATCAGCTTTGCCGTCAATCGACGTGCTCGGATTGACGAATGTGATATGCATGTTACATGTTCATTTACATGTACATGTACATCACTATAGAGGTTCAATGAACCATAGACACAACACGGCTCAAATGCTTCTCCATCCCCACGAATTCAGCAACTCCGTTTTTGGCTCTATAGTAAAAGGGGGACTGTATTGTAAATGATCAGTTCACCCCACCTACATACAGGGAAACCTGGTCATGGATATGACACACTATTGGTATTTCGAAAGGTACTGCTTCCTCCATGCTGCAACCAGTGACGCTTCTTGATGGCTACACGAAGCTGTTAGGCCTATCATAGCTGATGTGGGAATAACGCTTATCACATAACGAGGCCGCCACAGAGAAAGGTATAGTAGTATGTAAGTGGTAAGTGCGGACAAAACTGAGAACTTTGGTAAGATGTCTTCGGCGGTGAGCTCTGTCGATTTAGCCCCACCACACCATACTGCGAGCAGTTCATGCTGAAATAGTGTATGGAGCACAGGCACGGGCTGTAAGTGTAATAGAGAGTTCTGACCTCAAACAAGTTTTCTACCCAGTAATCGCTGACGAAGACAACAACAACAACACCACCAAGTCTGGATTGTGCCGTTAGAGTGTAAGAAACAGGCGTTTCGGATCAGTGGTTGTTATAGGGGCAGCCTGGGGTTGTTCCACGGCTACGAGAGAAGAATGAACAGCAAGCAAAGTGTCACGAACGAGCGTGCCGGAGAATGCGTGGATTTTACGACCGAGTTCTCGCCATTACGAGAGGACGAAGTCAAGCAGAACTACCGAGATCATAGCTCATGTGCATATGTAAGTATAGCCCCCTGCGATTATTTACTTGTACTTTAAGAACCTACATTATTTCGAGAGTAATAATAGTACTACGTGCAGATTGCAAGGTTGACGAAACTGGCATTCTACCAATGAAACAGAACAAATAGACAGAACAAATATATAAACAGACTTTATTCTTACAAAATTGGCACCAGTCACGTTTTAGTGTAATTTTTTGTTAAGCTTTTGTAAAACTTTGGTTGCACATGGTTGCACCGTAATGAAATTCTTTTAGATTTTGTTTATTGGCTCAAGTCTCCCAACGTTATCGTTCCCTTTGCCTAGGTGCGCAGTTATGTCAAGGGCATATACATGTACATATACGCAATCATCATTTCATTGTATTATCAGCGTTCTCCCTTAAAGGGATTGTATTACGTTTGGTAATTGGAATCGACTATTTGTTTCTATCCTACATAGTTGTAGATATATACCATACAACTTAAACCTGTGAACATTTCATTTCAAAATGTGGTAGCGTTTTTGAGATATTGCCGAAAATCTTGAGCGGTTTTATGTCCACGCAGGAAGAATAATATGCAATTGGAATACACAATCTGAGAAACGTTACTGTCAGTGTCAATGGAGGTAGAATTAGTCTTATTCTACCTCCATGGTGTCAGTAACGCTTCTCAGATTCAATTTTTGGGGGAATAAAAGGTGATATCTTTTTCTATAACCGGAGTACTTCTAAGTGAAAAGTTTTTTCAAAATGCATATTATACTATCCAAAGCTGCTGTACTTCTTACCAAGTAAGTTTTTAGTGCCATTAATTTTCAGAGTAGTTACCACACGTATTGAGCGCTTTAACAGTGGTCCGTTGGCCAAAAGCCAGTTCAAACATTGGAGGACCAGTGAGAATTCTATTCAACTAGTCTGGCTGGCTAGTTTATTGAGCTCCCACTACTACATGTAAACCACTGATTGTTCATATTGCTTCAAATTACAAGTCCCACAGTGTTGAAAGGGAACCCAGAAACATGGACCAGTGAAAAAGCTGGCGAACGAGTGAAATGACAAGCTATATTAAACTGGTCCCCCTGGCTAGTAACTGAAAAAGTTAAGGGCAAACTTTGATTATGTTTTGTAGCAAGGAGTATCTGTAATGGTATTGCATATGCTGGAAAGCTTTGTGAATCTATAAAACATAAACTCAAAAATTGGCACCATTAAACAAATATTTACCTACTGTTATCTGCTGCACGTTAAAGTACAAGTTCGTGGTGTACTGAATATGGTGTATGGATTATGGTGTGAACTACTCATGTCAATGTTAAAGTGGGGGGCTCGTGTGAGACTGGTTTTGGGTATTAAATAGCTTGTTTTGAGGGAGCTGTGACTAAAAATGGCGGTTGGAACGCCGACGAAGATCCGTGTGGAAACGTCTGGGCTTTTTCAAAAAATATCCAAAGGTCATAATTTAACGAAACACCGAACAAAAAATCTCGTGGGAAAAATCCCCAAACAACCCCAAAACAATAGATGTCTTCAACATAAAGATTAAGATGATACTCGGAAAGGGAGAGATTTCAAAAGGTCGTTGGCGATTGTTCCATCTTTATTTTTGCTTCTGTTCCATCTTCATTTTTTGCTTCTGTTCCAAGTCTGTTATGGGGGGGGGGGGGGGTGCTGTTCTACCTGATAGTCAAGACAGTATTATGGCATTATGGCACATTGCGTTTTGCATGGCTAATGCAGACAGGTCTGATAACCTCGATCTCAGACTTGAAATCAAGTCTGTAGGCCTACATATGTTTATCTTGAGGTTTCATTCAAAGAATTCTAATTTTGTAATGTTTTCGTTAATGTTTCATGCGACCGTCAGGCTTGATTTTATATCGCTATGCAATGCACGAATACGATGAACCGAGCCCACAGTGGCATTAACCAGCGGTGGTAGGCCTGGATTTAGTGCACCCGAATGTCAACAACCCCATGGCACGCTTGACCCTTTTTGCAACAACCCCTTGACGCCATGACCTCATATCTTTGACTTACAGCAACATTTACGGCTTTACTATTTATTTACGAGGCATGGCGCATAGTCCCCCCCGCTATTTAGTTTGATGCATCCCTCATAATAAACCCCTTGCATATGACGTCACATAACCCAACACAGCGCCCTCACTGGGGTCAATAAAGACCTATAATTGGCTGAGAGTTGTGGGCAGCGCGTACACAAGTGCACGTTTCTATTGTTTCTTGGAGATGGCGGCCAATGCAAGGTTTATGGGTGCACCCAAGTATTATCGACTGAATCAATGCGCTGAGCCTCATTAATAATTTGGAGGCCTCAAAGATTTCGGTAAATGACAAGTTTGAGGCTCAAAACGTTCTGGGATTGTTGAAATAGGGTCCACAAATTGTAGCCTATAGGGTTATTGACTCTAACTTTGGGGGTGTGTTTCGGGTAAGTTAGGTCCTATTTTGCTCACAAGCGTAGGACCCCTTTCCCAAGATGGCCGTGTGTTCTGTTTGGAAATTAGCACTTCCCTAGCGGGTTTTTTCTTTGGGACTGCCGTAGCTCGGGGGACCCCGGACTACCCCTGCCCATAAAACTGAAATAAAGTTGAGATGTCACTGAGCATTTGTCTTTTATTTCAAAAGACTGAGAAACTTCTAATTATTTTTGCTGTATTTTTAAATATTTATCATTTAGCGTGGGACGCTATAGGACCCCCATTACGCACAAAAAATAACCATGCCGCCCCCAGCGTCTTATACAGCCTCGAGTCAGAAATAAATTACCTATTTTTGTAGATTTCCAACATGGCGTACATTGTAAACACAATGTTTCAAAAGTTGTACCATTGGACGCGTTTTTTGTTTGTTTGTTTGTTTTTCGCGGAAAATGGCATATCCTACACAGAGCTGCTAACATTTGCATATTGCAATCAGGGAGATGTTTAGAATTACATTCATTATAATTGGGGACAAAGCTTGTTTCCATAATCAGGGAGATTTTCCAAACTAACTGTTCATCAGAACATGGAAAGATTGTTTTATTTTTAGGGAACTTTTTGTAGAATCAGGGAGAATGGGCAGATCTACCTGCAGTGGAATCTTCACTGCTCCAAAAACTTCTTAAAGAGGAAGGGAAATGTCAAATTCAACTTTGTGATGTTCTAATTTTCCAATAGATAAGAGTCCTAATGCTTGAGTGGTGGCAAAATTACAAGTCTCTAACCTTACGTTAAAATGGTGTAAATTACCATTATTCCATACCCTTCCAGTGCAAAATTTGTCAACATCCAAAAACATCCGATGATACCATTCTGAGAAAAGTGGGTCTTTACATTTTTGCACGGGGATGTTTTGGTGCATTCTTAACCTTCGATAATATTTAATCAAAAGAGCCTTGAATTTTTCTTTTGACTGAAGAAAAATTCCTACTTGAAATGTAAAGATCCATTACTTGTTGAAATCCAATGATGTCATGTTTCAAATTTCGCTCTGAAAAAGTCAGTTATAACCAAAACGTTCCCGTACAAAAATGCAGAGACCCAATTGTCTAAGAATGATGTCATCAGATGTTTTGGATGTTGACAACTTTTGCACTGGAAGGGTATCGAATACAATGGCAATTTACACCATTTTAACGTGAGGTTAGAGACTTGTAGTTTTGTAGAGACTTGTAGTACTTGATAGAGTCCCCACTCACATAAGGACTCTATCTATTGAAAAATGAGTACATTACAAAAATGAATTGGTCATTTCCCTTCCTCTCAAAAGGATTGATGGATTGGACATTCTATAAAAAACCACGAATGTAACATCACTTTATGGACTGCCTGAAAAAAAAAACTAGAGAATGAACGTATCTTCCATGGTAGACAGTACACCTTTAAGAATTGCTGTGGCTATGAACGTGACCCTGTACCCCGTTGATGTTATTTCAGTTGTGCATTGCGCGTGACAAAATTTAAAAGAACCCTGGGTCTTGGGTTTAAAGGGGCAGACTGCCTTCAAGTCTCTTAACATGTTGCTGCTTGGAATTGCGCATTATCCTTTTTTAAGAGTTGTTCCCGCACACAAACACATACAGTATATTGTAATTAGTGAATAGTGACCACAGAAACATAAATTTGTATATGGAAATACAACCAGCGGAACGTACATTTTCTGGAGTTAATATTAAGTTCTCACAAACAGGCGGGCCGTTTTCTGTCGTGAAATTAAACCAAAAACCCACAATTTCATAGGAATATTTATGTAAATCATCATATTCTACTTTTGAAATATCTATCCAGCCATATTCATTTATAAAACAAACGCTTTTTATAGTCCAGAGCGCCAAATTTGAAGTCAACGTGGCCTTTAAAGGCACTGAACACATTTGGTAATTGTCAAAGACCAGTGCTCTCACTTGGTGTATCCCAACATATGCATAAAATAACAAGCCTGTGAAAATTTGGGCTCAATTGGTCATTGAAGTTGCAAGAAAATGATGAAAGAAAAAACAACCCTCTTTTATTATTTTAGTGAGAAATTACCTCTTTCTCAAAAACTACGTTACTTCAGAGGAAGTCGTTTCTCACAATGTTTTATACTATCAACAGCTCTCTGTTGCTCGTTACCAAGTCAGTTTTTATGCTAATATATATTTTGAGTAATTACCAAACGTGTACAGTGCCTTTAAACTTTTAGTGCCTTCGCTTGCACAATTACGGAGCTCCAGTATCCAATACCATAACGATCTTGATGTCGACTTTACTGTGATAATGTATCTCGTCGAGTCGACTTATACAGAAACGTAGGTGTCGACTTTACCGTGATAATTGTTCTCGCCAAGGTGCCTTTTACTGAAACTGATATCGTCGACTTCTTTAGATTAAGTATGTCTTCTTGGTGAGAAACAACAACAACATAGCAATGTCATTTCGAATAAGAGTGCACAAGCATTGCATCCTAACAGCCATGACTTACGGTGCAGAAACTTGGACTACAACAAATGAGTTGAACAACAAATTGAGAACGACACAGAGAGCCATGGAGAGTATAGAGAAAAATGGTTAACATTACGGGATAAAGTTAACCATAGTAAAAAATTACAAGAGAAAACAAAAGTCAAGGACATCATTGAAAAGATAAATAAGATCAACTTGAGATGGGCAGGCCATGTGCCAAGGGTCCAATACAACAGGCATGGACAAGGTGAATGACAGAATGGCAGCCTAAAAACAGGCAAGAGAAAGAGAGGACGGAAAAAGAGAAGATATGGAGAGATGACATAACAGCGCACATGGGCACGGCTACATGGACCAGAGTGGCTAGAGAGAGAGAGAGGAAAATGGAAGTTTTATGGGGAAGGCTTTGTCAAACAGGTGGACGAACTAAAGCCTAGATGATGATGATGATGATGATTATGATAGGTGTAGTGGTATGGTAGACCTACCTCTGTAACACCATTATACACCGATACTGAACAACATGTGGTGTTCCACACAACACGATCGAGACTATGCTATCGGCCCATTTCAATAATTGAAACACCGCCCTCTTGTGACAGACTTTGATTCATTATTGACTTCACTTGTTGGCAGTTTCGCTCGGTCCCAGCGCCTGACAAAACTTAAGGGGCTGGGATAGCTGACAACGCATGCATAATGGACCATTTCTTCTGACCTAATAACCCCCGGTCATCTCTTTCTGATTAAGAAAGATTTAACCTATATCAATAATTGAAAATAATTTATCGTTGCCTTGTACTACTAATTTATTACATGAATAAATCATTACTTGAATAATTAATTACACGAATAGTTTTATTCTTCTTGCAACTTTAGTTAAACAGAAGAAGGCTTACTTCTCTTATCTTCTCTTATCTTCGTGCATGTACGTGATTTAGGATTTTGCGGATTGCGCCGATCAGCAGTACAATCTGTCCCATCATGCATCACTTCATCCTTGACAAGAATTTGTATACAAGCTCTCATCAGCCCATCCCAGCGGTCTTGCATGACACCGTTGGAGCCGAGCGAAATTGGCAGTTTAGTTTTCGTTCGATTGAAAGGATAGCATCACATTCTCAACATAATGGTTTCATACAGATATATTATTAGCTTTTGTATGATTTCTAAGTGTCCTTAGAAATTAGAAATTATTTCACATTTTGGGTGAGGTACGAGTTAAATACCTAAATTACCAGGCTAGAAACGCTAGTCACGTGTCCAACCCCAAAACAAAGACTTTGCTACATCATAGAGGGGGTAAAATGTCAGGATTTGAACAAATATTTAGTGTGTAGGTTCAGTTGTGAAGGCGCAGTACAAAATATACCCAGCCATAACGCTTTCTCATTATGAGTGTTTCAATCGATGAGACAAATCTTCCTGCGATCATTTTCGTACTTAACGTTTCTAGCAAGCGAGTGAAGGTCACCTATCAAGGCCACTTACTACGCAGTCATTCGTGCGATGAAGTATGCAGCGAAAGTGATAGACTGGTCCCCTGTCTTTATCCGCAAGGATAAAGATAGGTACTGGTTTTACAGACCCAATGATTTCATTGGATACAATGATTTCATTGGATTTTAATGTGCAGTGCCGTAAGCTTTCCACATGATTGGTCCGCTCCGGAGTGACTTGTATGAACGTTTCGATCGTCTGCTGCAGGGCGCGGGTACATAATGTTTGTATGTAATGTTGTTTATACACAATGTAATGCTTGTACCACGTGTGTGTGACTACGAATCTCTGTGTGAATGGATGCGAGGTCAAAGGTACATCTACCAGGATCCCTCCATTGGCTCAAGGCCTCAAGGCCGCTATCTGGTGTTATTCACGAGCTTCGAAGTGTGACGTCAGATGTTCGGGCTACGAAAGTGATAGCACTTTAAGTCCGTTGGGGCCATCGTTTCAACTCTAATTTTAAAAACTCTTATCGGGTTCTCTGACTGTTCAATGATATTGCAAGTCATTTTTAAAAATGGGACCAGACTATGTTGTTCCTCCATTGTCTCGGCAAGGTTGGAAGATTTCCCAACATACCGGGATGCGCGGAAGCGATCTTTCAACAGACCTGGGGGGTATGGCACGCCAAAGAGGTATAAACTGCGATCAACACATCGATCGGTCTTTTGAATCGATCGAGTGGTCTTTTGCATCGATCTATTGGTCCTTTTCATCAATCGATCAGTGTTTTTCATCAATTGATCGATGCAAAAGACCGATCAATCGATGCGAAAGACCGATCGATCGATGCAAAAGACCGATCGATGCAAAAAAACAATCGATGTGATGATCGGAACTTATGCTTCTTTGGCGTTTCATACTGGGGTGCGTTGTGGGAACGTCTGAAACGTTCGCCATTGCACTCCAGTTGGCGGCTACGGCTACGGCTTGATCACCGCATCATCATGCGTTGACAAATAGGGCGTCCTTAGCAACACACTAAGCAACAGCCGATAGCCGTAGTCGCCAATTCAGATACAGCCCTATGTTCCAAACAGAGGCAGGGAGTGAAATTAGACTGGTGCCTATTTAGGAAAGGATAATCAAACCAATACGAAAACATGGGTGAACAAGGAACCCAGTCATGGGACATGAAAGCTCTTCAGCTTCATAAAACTTCTAACAAAATCTGTATCGACTAGAAGTGTGTACCATTTGTATAAGTAACGGCAATTATTCGTTCAGTCGGCTTTACTGTTTATTTATACCGTCGTCCGTATTAGTCCAAACTGTCAGCACGTCTTGTTTACGAATCTACAAGTACATCATGGGCAATGCACACTAAATACTACTTGTCAAAATAAACTGCTCTCAAAAACGGACAACTGGATATTTTTTCAATTTTGATATTATCTCCATCACTGTCGTGGGTGGCTAACAGGCGAGTCGGTGACTTTGGCTTGATCCAGGGAGCAAGGTCAAGGGCATATATGCGTGCGTCGTGTAAAGAAAACCCAGCGCAGCTATATGCCGTTTGTGGTTAACTACATGTACACATTTACATCAGTCACGGTTCGAAGTCAACTCTGTTTAACTATTAAATAGTGAACCAATCGACTTGGTGCTGGGGAGTGTTTAATCGTCAGCCAAGCCACTGATCCCGTCCTTGCGTTGAATGTGTGGATTGAGCCAAGTATAGGCCTACGGTAGTTGTGCAAGATACAAATTTTATACCTGCTGAACCACCTTGGATTTTTTTCCCCCGACCATGAGCAAGGATTCGAAGGTGGATTTCGACGAGGGAAATGGGCGACCCAGCTACAATGTTAATTGTGTCATGCAGCTAGATGACATATCTGCAAAGGTTTGACAAATTTTAATTTTGTTGTTGTGTGTGATGTTTTTAGCACTTCCTATATGATTGCAGAACGTGGACGTATTTTGTAACGTTTTTTTTTATTATAAAAGAAGCCACTTTATGTATGGTAACAAATCGCACATAGCACTATAAACCAATCGAGACTGCATGGACAAGATAACACTTTTCTCGAACCCTGATTAGTAACAGTGACCGCAAGCGCAAACAAGTTTTCAATCTACCTTTGTTACGGAGCATTATACCCGACATGAACCAATATGTCCGACAAACAATTTGGAACCTTATGCCGACAAATCATTTTACCCGACTATGAACCGTTGTGTCCGAAAAACCGTAAGACCCAAACCCATTGTGTCCGACAAACTGTGTCCGACAAACGTTGTCGGACATAAAGTCGAAACAAACTGATCTGTCAGATAAACTGTATTAAGAATAAGTTTTGAAGCTGTTTGAAGATAAACTGTATTAAAAATAAGTGATGATTGAAGCTTTGCATTTTGTGGATCATAGGAAAAACTATAAACTTGCGGGTACGTCCATGTATACAACTCTTTCAGGAGGAGTGTTGGCACTCAAAAGAACGGATTTGTGATCTCGAAGTTTCGAACAGTATACTCTGCTCTCCTCTGTATTCTCCTTCTCTTATCCGGCTTCTCTCCTGAAGACGAGCAAAGTAGACTGTTCGAAACGTCGAGACCACACTGGCTCTTCTCAGAGCAACCAACACCCCCAAGAAATTGAACACACGTTCTCTTTAACTTCTACAACTTAGGGTGTTGTATTTAAACACACAATTTGTATTTACAAACTTGACGACATGCAAAATTGTGTATGTAAACTTGCAAGAGGAATGAAATTTTCAAACCTTAACTCGTAACTTTAACTTTACGGTTTTTGTTTTTTTGTTTTTTTGGCAATATGGTTATGAGATTTGTGTTAAATCAAAAGTTTGGCTGGGCGAAAGGAAGGAACTATTACTACAAACTTTACATTACAGGAAATTATTTTGGGCCAGACAGGATGTATAAGCAGCTCTGTTAGTCATTTTCAGATGGACAGACTACGAGGGCACTATGAGGTTTGGGTAAATTTGTCTGTATACACCCAAACCAAACCAAACAATGCACTCCTATTGTGCCCTGTTGTCAAAAATGCAAACCATACCGTATTTCGAATCGAAACAAGATACAATATAAACGTGCACACATATCAAACAAAGTATAAACTTATATCCGTTTTTTCTTTTTCGTATTTAGAAAACGAGATAATCATAGTTCGAGGAAATTTTCACAAGATGGCTTTATTTGTTTCTTTATTTATTGTGGGTAACCGAACTAGCTGATCATCGGTGACCCGCGTTTTAAAAATATAAACATAACACAAGATACATTGCTGTATAAAGATGTGTTTATTAAAAATGAATGAACAGTGCAAAGGGACTTTGTTTCTTTCGGTATCTATAATATGACATCACTGACTCAGTTTTAATTGCAACCGAAACTTTGATTTAGTTCGTTTCAAAAAAAAAAAACCTAGATGGGCGTGCCTTTAACACTAAACACTGTAGGCGGGTCATTAACACTTGTTTCTATTGACAATGGGAAAACCCTCCCTGATTTGCATTTGAAATAAAATCATTTAAAGTTTCGTTTGTAATTAACACCTTGTCGGTGTTGTCACATAACAAAAGCATAAATTGTACACCGGAGTCTTCCTTTTTTCAATGGAGTTGGCTTTAAAGGTAAGGTCATAGATTGGTTGTTGTCAACGTAATGCTGATTCATAGGCACAATATATAGCAATATACAAACAAAGTCACATGTAAACGTTTCAGCTGAATACAATATCTACTCGATGAGAAAACAGCAAAGAACTGTCACGGTTTTTTTTCACAGGAACATCGAATCCATCCACAATTAGCGAGGTAAAAGCGGGTACCAATCGCATCTCTGGCCAAAACGTTTCGCGAACGGACACCAACCCTCAGAAATCTGAGAAACAATTCATCTCAGATTCAAATGTTTTGGGGTGAAACATTATCCAAACCATTCGCGAATGGACACTAACCCTCAGAAATCTGAGAAACAATTCATCTCAGATTCAAATGTTTTGGGGTGAAAAATTATTCAAACCATATTACTTTGAAGGGAGTCCTTTCTCAAAATAGTTTCTACTATCAACAACTGCAGTGCTTATCACCAAGCAAGTTTGTATGGTCATTATTAGTTTTGGAGTATTTACCAATTCATGACCCTACCCTTTAACAACAATTATACCTTTGAAATTCCAAATCCAATATGAATAGAAACTTACTTTCGTGTTAAGTTGGACATTCGCAAGTGATTTCAGTTCAATTGAATTTTGTTTTGAAAACATAAAACTGATAGCGTTCTTCTCGCCTTGACAGTTAGATATAATATTTAATATCAGGCACGTAATGCATAATATCAATACACTCGAAGCTTTAGAAGCATTGCACCGTCGTGTTGGTTAATAAGAAATCCCATCCGAGTACTTCATTTTTTATCTTTTTCAATTTACACGAAGGAAGAATTAATCAAAACAATAATGACAGGCAGCGGGAGGTATTAAAAGCATTTCTAACAAAATAATCGTTAATTCTGACGGCAGATTTTATACCTGGTTAACCACAATGCAGCAAATTTGCTGCCGCAGCGCTGGAGCAGTGAAGTAAATTGTTCGTCTTCTACCCGTATAAGGTTCTTGTCTGAAATCATTTTGTCGTCAATCGGTTTGGCCTGGGACCGTAAGTGAAGACCTGACAGTGGTGGTTTTTACAGCAATTTAAAACGCTAAGTTGTTGTGGTATACACCGGGTGTATTGGGGAATTATAATATGGTGAATTCATTTAGAGTCTAATGGAAGGGTTAATTTGCCATGATACGGTTGAAGGTTGGGGGGGGGGGGGGGGTTGTCTGACCTGCTGGATGGTACTCAAGGGGAAGATGGGTATATTAAACCTGGTCTTCTTCTGTGCTGAAGTCAGTCATCATGTACCGGTCTTTAGCTTGAATAACATAGAACCAGAACAATGTTTCTTGGGAAGCAAAGAAAACCTTTCTATCAAAACAGAATATATTATTTTTTACCATCATTCTCTACCTCTTCATTTAAGACTTCTACGAAAGAAAACAAAACCCAAAACAAGAAAACACCCCAACAAGCAAGAAAACACCAAACGAAACGAAACGAAACAAAACAAAACAAAACAAGACAAAACAAAAACAAAAACAACAAAAACCCACAAAAACTCTTCAATGTAACAATCTGTAAATTCAGGGGCTTCATATTCACACCAAGAGGAATTTGTTACGAATCCAATTTTTTTCAGTTTGTTTTCAATTTCATACAATCTCACCTCTGGTGAATGTGTTTGGCTCAAGGAAAATAAAGACTGACTTCGAAATGCACTGTTGCGTGTTCATGTACTAACCTTAGTCTACCGTCTAAATAAGTACCTCTCCCGGACGGGAAAGTTACGGCAGACATCATCCATCACGCTAAATCGCCCTCTAAATATTTAGTTTTGTAATGGACCCGACTTCGATCGCATCTACACCGCGCGGGCAGGGAGGAAATACAATTTGGAGAAGAGACACGAACAAGCTTTTGGTTTCTCCGTCCCTCTCCATAGGGAGTAACTTATTATCCTCAGAGATCAAAAGATTATCTCAAATAATAGCTCAACTACACCCGAGGGATAGACTGGATTTGTTAATCATCATTTTAGTTATTTCGTAAATGTTTGATTTATTGCATCGAATCCTAGGTTAGTTGAAATAAAGAGTCGCGGTATCGCATGATTGAAATGTGTCAGTCTCGACTATAGCCCGATTTCATGGCACTGCCTACCACGAAATTACACGCTTAAAGCGCTCTGTACAGCTTGTGATTTTAAGGGCAGTATAACAGCAGAATTTCACAGTAAGCAGTGCAATGAAATTGGGTCTAGGCGGCTCGGCAAGACAGGTAAAGAATCAGATAAGTGAATTTGGTTTTGGATACTGATGTTGATGCCTCCGATCAACCACTTGAATGTCATCTAGAACGACCTAAAGCAAGGTGGCTACAATTATATTGAGATGGCTATATAGCAACACATAGAAGAGAATCGAGAAAGATGTTTTTATCATGAACCCTTTAGCCACAATGTACCTATACACTATTCAGTGGAGCAGGATGATGTTCTCTATAATCAGTGTGACTGATTGGATATTTAAGATGTTACTTATTACTATTTTAGACTCAACATACAATTAGATAATTATATATATATATATATTTATATGTTGGTGCTGTGCAATATTTTGTGACCTGTTTTTTAGCAAAATGCTTAGCCATGTAAAAATAAACTCAAGGCTGTTCACACTCTTGCCTTGGGGGGGATTAGGCCTATAATGCATTTTTTTTCGTAACTGGTCATAATGTTGTTATTTTAACACCGAGTTTTATCACAGAGAAAGGACCACGGTTTTATCTAGGCTACAGCGTTGTATACTCGATGTGCGGAATGCGATTCCTTTTTTGACAAAATATTTTCCAGCAAATTGTGTTTATTGTTATGCACAGCGGGTACGTGTTGAGTTAATTGCGTCCAAATAGTGTTGGGATGTTGTGATAAAAAACAAGACTTCATTCATTGCACCTACAGATTTAGGTCACCGTTATACATGGGTACGCCCAGAGCATGGATATGGTTCAGAGGGAAGTTTGAGAAGGTTTCTTTGTTAGGTCTTTCGGGACTGGTGTAGCTTTGGAGTGGTTTGGAAAATTCCCCTTTTTAGGAAGGTGGGGGGGGGGGGGGACCACGGACTCCGGAGAATGCTGGTAATTGTTCACGGTCACCATCGTTCCCCAGCTTTAAAGACTGGCCCGAAGGAGGACTGCTTTACGCAAACATATTTTTCTCCCGGACTGTCAATCGTTTCATTTTTTATGAATCTGTGAATTTGTGCCATTCGAAAGATTGTAATTATTTAATGCTGCCGCAAGTAAAAAAAAAAAATGTATACCAAATAAAAAAATAATTGGAAAGAGAATTTCTAAAGAGGAGTTTTAACTGTTACAGTTGACTGGGTCCAGTCATTGGGTCTATGCGGTGACTTGCGCAAATTGAATACACTTAGCAAGTGTCAGATGTGATGAGGTAACACATGGTAAGATGTGTGGATAATTTAAACCAGTATTTTGTTTCCAGCGAATTCATGAAAACATGACTCAATTTCGTATAGCCTGTTAGCACAAAAAAAAACCTTGCAAAGCGCAGACAAATCTTGCCGAGCAGAACCAGGTTATCAGCCAAAATGTCATCAACACATTGTTCACATGACTCATTTTTTTGCTAAGCAAACAAATTGCTTTATGAAACCTGGTCCAGGCTGTTCTACACAGGTTTTCCTGGTAACCCTGCGATTGTTCGATCCTTCATATTGTGGTTTGTACCAAGTAATTGAACTTATCAAAGAGCCGGTGGTTTATCGATTTCCGCTTTCATTGATTCTTGCGATGTTGATCGGTAGTATTCTTTAAAAATAATTGTCGTATACAATTACAATGAGTCAGACATAAAGGTTAGTTAAGAATGATTTTATGAGAAGAAGCAACACCTATATTACACATTGAAATGAATAGAAGGTGAGGTGGGTGAATTGTTGCCAGACCATGCTAGAAACACCGGGGCGAACCCCTTCGCTCTGCGATATTCGTATTGTTTTTGTTTTGTTAACGTGCATTTCACAACGTACGAGACCTACTCAGCTTTATGTCCCATCCGAAGGACGAAGCGATCATAGTTAAGTGTCTTACTCAAGGACACAGGTGTCATGACGGAACCTACCCGGACTCTTACAACAAGAGAACTTGTGTTTGATGCACTACACCGCCCTACCATGACACGCTCATCCCGACTGTTCACGTGTGCGTATACGTGGGCATTACGATGTCAAGTGGTAGAGCTAGTGCTTGCTTGTTGACATGTAAAATTAAGTTGTTTATTTGAGTATTGTTTATTCATTTATTGATCATTCATGAGTTTAAAAATAGTAAGCCGTTCGAACAACCCTCCGCAATGACGCTCCCCAAAACATTCTCACTCATCCCACCAGCCTCACTGGAAGGCAATTTTTAATTATAGTGTAATTAAATCTGTTTGGGGTTGTGGGGTTGGGGGTGGGGGATGGTTGTGGGAGTGGGCGGTGGGCGTACTTGTATTAGCCTGATGATACATTACAATGTGTTCGCTGCAGACCTTATCGATAATTTTTACTGAAGGTTCGTGGGGGCTGCCACCGGCAAACTTCAAAGGGTCATGGTGACCTGTTAGTGAAACTCAACCCCATGGACGACTACACTATCTAAAAGGGTGGTTCTAATACAGGGTTACAAGAGTATGACCGGATTTGACCGAACGGTTCTTATGTTATTGAAAAAACTAAAAAATTCGCCTTCCGCTACAGCCACTTGGCTAGGCGCAGGGATACTAAAACGTTCAAAGTAAACCGTTCAAACGACGAATTACTTAGCCATTCGAACGGATAAGTATTTCTCCCGAACGGATTATTCAACCGTTCGAATAAATTACTAAACCATGCAAACGGATTCGTTAAACCAACGGTTTAGCAATTCGTTCAGTAATTATTGGCTTACCACTCCAGGCTTCGTTGTAAGGTTCTACACCAGGTGTTTTTCCACAGCCAACCAAAGACAAATAAACCGCACTGTTATCAAAACGTATGCAAAATAATACTTTGTAAGCACAAGAGAATATTTTCATGTCAAAGCTGAAACATGAATGTCATTTCATTTTGGAGATTGTCTGGAACGGGTTGACACTAAACTTGCCTCAAAATCAATGGAAACGGGTAAGGGTGCGCCAAGCAAAGGAGCGCAAATGCAAATTTAGTATATAGGAATGCATCCCAAGCAATGTTTCCTTCAATTATTAATGAACTTGATTACTTCCCCCTACAGGATGTGGAACTCACGCAGTTACCCACAGCGCCGAGACTTTCCGAACCTGGGAATGATGACGTCACTGACAGGCCACCCCGACAGCAAAATGTCGTCAATCGGGTAGGCCTCTTTGTTTGTTACTTGTTTTCTCATAAATCAGGGTAAGTTTAATATTGGTTAAACAATAACTGCTCCAATGACCTCCGTTAACAGATATCTTATATCCCAATATGCAGCAAAATGTATCTCCACTTTGTTCCCTACCCTCTTTCCTCCTCTTCCTCTTCCCCCTCCCCTCTTCCCCAACCTGCCCCCGTCTCTAGAACTATCTCTCATTGAAAGCTGGTTTGGGTATTGATCCCCTTTATTTATATATGTTAGTCTTTAAAGTTATTTAATTAACTTTTTGTTTATTTTTTTCAATGCATACAACTAGGAGCCTTGGTTTAGTTAGGGCTGTGCCACATTTATTGTTTGGAAACAAATATAATATTGAATGATTGATTAATTTATTGACTGGCTGACTGACTGACTGACTGACTAATTGAATGATTGATTGATTGATTGATTGATTGATTGATTGGCTGGTTGATCGATTAACTTCTGGACTTTTCAATATTAATTCTTGATTGACCGATGAATGAATTGTTATGATGGAGGGATGGATGGATACAATTCGTCCTCCCAACAATCTCTCGGTACAGAAGTGTCACCAAGCAACAGTAAAATTTGGGTGGTAAAGTTTGCCTTTATTTTGTGGGTACCCTTTACTACAAAGTGAAAATTCCAACTTAGTTTGCTCACTGGTAGGGGCCTACGTTTTAAAACCATTATCTCTGATTTCAGCTTATAATCATGTGCAACCCTACCATCGCGTTTCTCATTTCCAAACTCCCATATCACATCTGGAAGTAGTCTTAATACGATTCTCTAGTCTTAAGAATCATCGTATTTCTAGCCTCGTTCCCAAGGGCAGTACCGTATCGATCCCTCTCGTCACTTACCCGGGAAGGCCGACACTTAACCCTCACTCCCACAGGCGTGCGCTCTCGCAAACGCGTGTCCAAAATGCAAGTATTTTGACGCGATCGCACTTTTTCGTGTTTTACGAGGTCATCATCCCAAACTGAAATCGCTGAGCAAGAAAACAAGGAGAACGAGAGGAGACCACTTTCTCTGTATGACTTGATGCCTCGTTTACCGGCCACCGTGCTCAAGCAAGATCGAATTTAAGCCTGACTAAACTGTACCCACTGTGCGGAATTTTTGCACATTTAAATCGAGCAATGTATGATGGGATGAAATGGCGCGGTGAGATCGATACACCCATGAGAACGAGGTTGTAGTATCAGATCCTCTAATGCTCATAATCGTTTGACATAAGCCTACATCGAGAACCCGATGAGGTAAAAAGCTCTGTCACAGCTTATTCTTGTGTTACATTTCTTGCAATACACTGAAGACGGATTTGAATGAAAGCAAAACGTCTTTTATGGGAGTGGGCCACCAGCTAAACATTTACTTCCCCAGTGTGATAGATAGTGGTCGTAAATAGAGACGATTTAAGGAGAAGACTTCAAGTTTTTAAGTGAAACTTTCTAGCTAAAAGTCCCTCGAGAATCGAGATACTTTTGTATTCCGTATTCCGTTCAAAATACTTTGATATGCGAGAAAATTGTTCCCGAAACTCGGTTCTTATTAATTTTTTTTTATTAGCTACATTCTAATAACTTCCGGGTCAAAATGGACCCAAATCCGGGTCCCGTGGGGCCTGTCTCATTTCTGGGTCAGTGTGACCCGGAATCTGTGTCAAAGTTACCCAGATATGCAGAATTTTTGTTAAAATCCCATATCCTAACCAGTTTCCGGGTCAGCCTGACCCAAACATGGGTCAGGCCCCTGGGACTCGGAATCTGGGTCAATTCTTACACGGGTGTTTTTAGAGTGTACATTAAACCAGCACGTATTATGAACATTCACCAAATCTCGTTAAACCCCATCAACTTCCACCACATATGATGAGATTTCACAGGTTGGATGCAGGGACGTTGTCAGACATTTTCTTTGGGGTGGGGGGGGGGGGTAGCAAGCGTCAGCGACAACATAGTTTTGTCGATCTCATGGGAGGGGGGCAAGAGGGTGGGACAAGGGGTTCTGAGCAGGGAGAAGGAGGGCTTGAAAAGTCCAGAAGTCAATCGATCAACCAGCCAATCAATCAATCAATCAATCAATTAATCAATCATTCAATTAGTCATTCAGTCAGTCAGTCAGTCAGCCAGTCAATAAATTAATCAATCATTCAATATTACATTTGTTTCCAAACGATAATTGTGGAGGCACAGCCCTAACTAAGCCAAGGCTCCTGGACCGGAAGTCAATGTCAAAGTGGGGTCATGTTCTGGAATAAAATGTCAAGTATGTCAAATGTTACAAGACAGTACAAACATTACGAGTTGATGACATCTGGCTCACAGGAGATTTGATTTTTTGATTTTTAGAGCTTCCTGTTTGGACCGGAATTAGTAAAGGTTAAAGTGTGATAATCTTTAAAATGAAATGTCACAAGTGTTGTAACCTACAGGACAGCACAAATATTACGAATATATGACATCTGGTTCAGGAGATATCATTTTTTTTAACTTTTAGAACTTCCTGTTTGGACCGGAAGTAAAGGTCAAAGTGGGGTGATTTTTTTCAAGTGAAATGTCACAAGTGCTGTAAGCTACAAGACAGTACAAACATTACGACTTTTTGACAGCTGGTTCAGGAGATATGACTTTTTGAATTTTAGAGCTTCCGGTTTGGACCGGAAGTAAAGGTCAAATTGTGGTATTTTTTTTGAATTAAATGTCACAAGTGTTCTAAGCTTCAAGACAGAACAAACATTACAACTTGATGACATGTGGTTCAGGAGATATTATTTTTTAAGTAATAAGCATTGAATTACCGTAACTTGACACCTGATGACGTCACGATGACAAAAATGTGTTTTTCATACTTACACGTTTTATAAGGTACAAGATGGTATGTAACTTATCCCCATATAATGCCTTTTAACGAAAACCCTAAACGTACGTAGGAAATACAAGTATTGTTCATGCTCAAATCGAAAGGGCTATACACTAACTACAGGTCCTCTCTCGCATAGGATTCAAATATCAAGGTAATCTCCGACTCATTGCCGTGATTGCGCAAACAGCTGAGAAAATAAAACTTAATTTCAAACTTAAAAGACCTTTGTATAGATCAATGTAGGCATTATTTTCTATAGGGTAATTAAACAAGCAAACTAATTCACTTCTGACTTCTTTTCAAAATAAAAATAAAATTAGCTGTTTCAAACTGCTTCCCAACCAAATCTGCATGTATAGTTTACATGTATTAAATGCAAAATATTGTTAATGGCCTCTCGTTTCGGCCCTATTATCTAAACGAGAAGAATTCTACTAGGGTCGAAACATCGGATATTAAATACTATTTTCAGTTCAAATGATTTTCAGTTCAAATGGATGAAATCGCCACCACCACCCCTTCCATTCAGTGAACCATACATCAGGGCACAATTAACCTGATATCAAAAGAAAATTTTGTATTGATGGTATCAGACAGCATGGAACCCAATTTAGTAACAATACCAATGGTGAAACCATCAGCGCCTTGGTTAAATGACAAAATAACGAACAGTTGTCAAATATGTAAAGGAGTGCCAATGGAAAGAGATTTATTGTTTGAACTTTGTTAATCTTTTTAAAAGAAAAAATCTGCTATGGTTCAGTTGTCAGGCCTACTGCTATTTATAACGTATACTCTTTACAAAAATATCTTTACAAACTCTAAAAAACTGCAAGGTTATGGGAGGATTCTTTGTACAATGTTTTATTTGGTGTTTGCTGTTGCAAAAAAAGCAACTTATTGAAAGCAACTAGCGTATACTCAAGACTTACTGCGTGTGTAACAAGTAAACGTAAACCAAGCAAGCATGGAGATCTTATCTAAAAAATGCTTTTCTATACGATCAAAGGGTATCAATATAAATGTTGCACCCGGTATGACGTTGGTCCGTCACACACGTTAATTTACATGGAAAGACTGAAAATGAAAGAAACAGGTTGGTTGCTCATCACGAATAGCTTGTGTAGCAATATTTCAGTCATACATGAGAATGAATAAAATATACAATAACAAAGAAATAACTAAATAACTGATATAACTAACTCCTAGTTCCATAGACCTAACTAGTCTTTTATGGAACACCTGTGCACAATACTCATTTTGCACAGATATCACCATGCTAAAGAAATATGATTGTACTGAACAAAAAAACTCTAAACTACTCCATAAACCAGAACAAAGAAATACATTAGAGATAATAACAAATAAAAAAGTATTAACTTAAAAACCACTAGTACATTTGCTAATTAAATCTTAGTCTTAGTCATTATAACTAAGAAAACTTATGAATTAAGCTAAGCTAATTGCATTTAACTGAAACTTCATGACCTAAGCGTTGATATGATATAGGATCTGACTTAGCTGGGTGTGACTTTTGGAGGTCACAAATTCGTGTACAAATCATATGGGATTTCTGACAGAGCGAAAGAATAAGAAACAAAAAATAAAGTTAGTCTGACTTTGAGATAGAAGAACCTTCACCTTTGACAGGCCCTTATTTTGACTTCAAGTGTGCCTAAAAGCCTGAACCTGATCTTCATTCTGATACTGACTCTAAAACTCATTTTAAACCTGACCCTTAACCTGACCCTAACTTTGACCTTCATTCTAACTGAACCGTGTGCTAAAGGACCCTTATTACTACCATCACCCCGCCTGTTTAAGAAGTTGTAATTTTTTTACTGTTAAGTCTGCGTGAGTCACAAATATTCTCCCTTTGCATTCACAAACCTACAAAGTAAAACGTGGAAAAACATGACCCGTGTAGAAACAATAAGTAAAAGCATTGTTTTTGATGAGCTGATCTGTGGTTATCGGGTGAATAATGACTTGCAATGACATACAAGAGTTTTAGGCCTACACTCCCATTAACGTCAACTCTGCAAGGTCTCCACAGAATCTTCACTCAAACTTGACTTCGGAGTTTCGCTGCGATGAGCTTGCATTCGACGTTCTGAGTCTGATTAATAGACATGTCTAAGTCTCCGACCGTAAGGAGTCTCTGATTATTGTACAAAAAAACGCAATAGCCATGGCCAGATACAGTATAGGACTGGGTCAAGTTCAGAATTAGAGCCATTTGAATTAGGTTTTGGATACAGGACAAAACGCGCAACAAATGATGTCATGGTGACGTCGTTCGGCATTTTAGGCCATCAAATGATTATACAGTATCCCACAAGTAAATATTCAAAAAATAAAATAAAATTGATGATTGGCTAATTCAATATTCATGTCGTTATAACTAAGTAAACTAATTAATAATTAAAGCTAATTACATTACGGCAACTTTATGACCTAAGCTTTAACACAGGATCTGACTCTTTGATACTAAGGCATGGTATGATTTTTGGAGGACACAAAGTCTTGTACAAAACCTATGGGATTTTTGACAGATCGAAAGAGTAATAAGAATGAGAAGAAAAACAAATACAAATCTTTACGAAAACAATAGCTGTTCTGACCACTATGTCGGAACAGCTAACCAGACTAATAGGTGTTTGTTCTTAGGACAAACACAAAGCTGTTCCGGGTTTTTTTTACTTTGATTTCGTGTTCTACTATGTGTGGGACAACATGCTTCCGAGCAAAAGTGATTTAGTTTACTTTTGTTGTCCCTGACCCACATAATATTATTTTGTCCTTTTGTTTGGGTAGTTTTCTTGTTTCCTTCCCAGATTAACATCATTCTAACCGAACCATGTGCTATAGTACCCTTATTCGTACCCTCACCCCCACCTGGTTCAGAAGTTCTAATTTTTTAATTTGAATTTCCTGTTTGGACCAGAAGAAAGGTCAAATTGGGAACGCGTTTTTAAATAAATTGTTTAATGTGCCATAAGCTACAATCTGGTACACAAATTATGACTTGATGACGTACGGTTCAGGAAATGTGATTATTTACATTTGACTTTCCTGCTTGGACCGGAAGGAAAGGTCAAATTTGGGTCACGTTTTTATATATTGTCAAATATGTCATAAGCTACAAGATGGCACAAAGATTATGACTCTATGCCACTTGGTTCAGGAAATGATTTTTTAATTTGAACTTCATGTTTGGACCGGAATTAAAGGTCAAAGTAGGGTCATGTTTTCAATAACATTTTAAAGCTGTCATAAGCTACTAGACGGCACAAAGGTTATGACTTTATGACATGTGTTAAGGAAATTAGATTTTTTTATTTGAAGTTCCTGTTTGGACCGGAATGAAAGGTCAAAGTGCGTCATGTTTATAAATAAATGGACAAATATGTTTAATGTTACACGCGGCAGAAACAGTACGAATTGATGACATCTGGCTACACAGGAGAGTTTTTGAATTTTAGAGCATCCAGTTTGGGATTTTTACGGAAGGAAATAAAATAAATAAAAATCCCGACGATGTCGGTACGGCTTATACAAATCCTAACGAAAACAATAGCTGTTCCGACTACTAATGTCTGCACAGTTCATAACAAAACAAATTAAAAAAAACACATCTGGGAAAAGACAGTGATATTCAATCCGAAAAAAACACCCAACAAAACATTTCAATCGACCGGGGAAACTTAAAGACAAACCCCCCAAAACAAACAAAAACCAAAACATTGCAGTTGTACCGAATCTAAAAAAAAATAAAGCTGACGAGCATTTATTTGCAAGTTATTTATAAAATCTGTAGAGATGAGTAGACCGCCACGGCTGTGTTTTGTTGCCGACAACACTCTAATTTGCAACCTTGATTTGTGATAACATTGGAAATTATGACCCAGATAAAACAAACTTGAGGTATCGCTTGAGTATATATAAGATAAGAATTTTTGGCAAAGGGGACTCGTAAAAGTTGATATTAGTGTCAAAGAGATTTTGAAGCAGAAATGTGAATATTTTTCTACAAGGAACTTTTGGATGTGTGTAATTATATATATATTTTTTAGTTACAAGAAACATGCTCAGGTTGGGGGGGGGGGCTTATATAAAGTAATGCCACCACGCTCTCTACTTTCTTTAATATAGTGGCGAGCCAACCGATATGAAAGCTTGCCGTTCTACTAGTCTGGCAGCTTTTGCACATACATAGAATATGAAGTTTTCCCGGGACTTTACATTTTTATGCGACTTAAATTCTAAGCCGAATGAATCTTTTTTCCCCGGCATGCAATGGAAGAAATGAAAGAAAATGAACTAGCTAGTATAGGAACACTTTTATAGTGAATTTGTACGGTTCCTCGAGTGTCTGAACTGCCATTTGGCGAGAGGACCACGGATAAACAATTTCCCAGTCAATCAGTACAGTAACACTCCATGAAACCAACCGGTAAAGTGTTATCAAATTGTTGGTGAGTTTTTAGTGAAAACAATGAAAAACGTTATCGTTTCTCAGGAATTTTGTTTCAAATTGGGCTTATTTCGATTCTGGCAATCGAAATAAGCAACGCTGATTTGTTGGGTAATCTAAGGCAACTTCCTGTGAGATTGGTGCTGATATGAATTTTATAATCAATGAGCTGTCACATTGGAAGTCGTGACTACCGGGCTGTCTTACTATCTTGCATACCGGTACCTTTACTGCCATGCTTCATCCTGTAACAAGGCCACCATACACCCAGTCATGGAATAACACACTCTACAAACTCCCAGGTCGGACTTGACCCGGATTCCGGGTCCCAGGGGGCCAGGGGTCGATTTCACAAAACTCTTCCTAACTTAGGACTAGTCCTAGGCAATGCTATGAGATAGGACTAGTCTTAAGTTAGGACCAGTACTTAAGACTTGTCCTATCTCTTAGCATTGCCTAGGACTAGTCCTAAGTTAGGAAAAGTTTTGTGAAATCGACCCCTGACCCATTGTGGGATCAGGTAGACCTGGTCAGGAATCTATTTTGACTGATTTCTGGGTAATTTTGACCCATTTCTGGGTCATTTTGACACATATTCCGAGTCTTTACGGGGAATGCTGTGTGCCATTATTTTCAACATCATAATCTTTGAGACACTAAAAACCGATTTCACAATATACTGGCTATGCTTTGAGAATCGGGTTGGCTTTTAATAGCTGGGAGAAAAGGTCTTTCAAACAAAGATATATATAAGTGACTAATGTTTATTCTATTGCAAAAGAATAAACATTAGTCACTTATATATATGTTTTTTTGATAGACCTTTTCTCCCAGCTATTAAAAGCCAACCCAATTCTCACAGCATAGCTGTTCTTTACATGCGATTCAAGTGAGCGGTGTAAGTCAAACCACTCGTGTTTGCGATAGCAGCACTTGTACATCACCGTTAGAAAAACGGAATACAGTGGCTACAAGCTTTGGGGGATTATGTACAAACGCTGATTGCTACTTGAGATTATGAATTCTCTGTTCAAAAGTACAAAGGTTCACAAGAATTGGCAGAAAATGGGGATATGTAGCTTGATACAAGTCATGGCAATTGATTGGTTTTTTTGTAAATGGTAAAGATTTATGATTTTGTAATCTCAAAAGCTGTACGCCTTACAAACGTGATATCACTCTAAAAACTCGGGGTCAGAATTGACCCGGATTCCGGATTCCGGATCCCACGGGGCCTGACCCCACGGGGCCTGACCCATTTATGGGTCGGGTTGACCTGGAAACTGTTTAACTCGGATTCTGCGTCAGTTTGAAAAACATTCTGTCATTTTGACACAAGTTCCGGTTCGTACTGACCCACAAATGGTTCAGGATCCGGTATCCGGGTCATTTTTGACCCGAAAGTTTGTAGAGTATAGAAGTACTAATTGCACTGCTGTTTGTGTCCGTCCAAAGTGCTAGCATGAATGAATAGTCCCCCAAACGCCCGGTTCTTTATTTCAATTTGCAAAATTGTAGTATTTTTTAGGCACAGCGTACAACACTTCAAAACGACGCATTATTTTAGGGTGTTTATAGAAAGCCTCGAGAGCTAAATAATTTAATGACTTCGAAAACCCCCAAACCCAAACTGCTGGTAATGCATTATACGTATGTTACCGACTATTATCTCAACAAAATGGACCATAGTGTCCGACAACCTATGCTGAACCTTATGTCCGATTCAATGGGCCCGACACACCATTATGTCCGACCCATCGTGTCCCAAAATCATAACGTCCGACCAAATGTGACCGACAAAAACCATTACGTCCGACCCATCTTGTCCGAAAAACCATTACGTCCGATCAAATGTGTCTGATCAAATTTGTCCGACAAACCGTTATTGTGCGACACATCGTGTCCGAAAAACGTCCGAACGATTGTGTCGGACAAACCATTACGTCCGACCAAAATGGTCCCGACAAATCATTACGTCTGACTCATTGTGTCCGAACCATTTTGTCCGACTACTGTCGGACATAATGGTACATGACAGACCTACGTTGAGGTGATCAGAGCACTCTCCATACACATTCAACACAATGAAAATTAATACATATATTTTAGCCCAGATTGTACATTTGAATGCTTCTCTTGTTTTTAAGATTTCCCAATAAACTCAAAATTTGAAAATTTGGTAAAACAGTGCATGATTCTCTTACACCCGGTTCAGACAGGTGATCCAGTGTCGCGTCGAAACAAACAGAATAGGAGCGACTCTAGGTCGACCCAAATAAATGTTGGTTTCAGACAGGCAAACTTGACATAACATTTACATTAGGTTCGGCTCATGGCAAGATCGACGTCTGAAACCAAGACGCTCAACAGTCGTTCCGAACAACTGCAACAGTCGATCTTTCGACTTTCAGCGCGTCCAATCGTTCCTAACTGTTTCAGACGTCGAACTTTTCATGTACTTTAATTCATTAATTTGGTTCGGCGCGACTCTTGAGCGCCTCTCCGAACCGGGTGTTATACAGGTTTAAAAAAAGACCCGTGACAATCGACCCGTGAACCACGGCATTTATACCTAGAACTGACGTAAACAATGTTATGTTTTGGTGGCGAATCTTTCAAGGTTGAAACGGTGAGGCAGTTTATATAACCCAAATAAAACAAATAGTTTACTTGGGAGTTTGATTCGGTCAATTTGAATGAAAATATTGAGTACGTGTGGGGGACAAGTGTAGACAAAATTTTGTTTAAAGGCCCTATATACTAATTGTATATTTGTACGATTACATTACAAAAATCTCTTGTAGGTAGATATTTGGTTCTGAAAAGAGCCGATTTGATACTCTCAACGTTTCGACTACTGTAAACAAATTGACTGCTTTGAGTGTTATTGTTTGCTATCGGTAGTACACAGGTTGATACAGGTGCAGTACATATAGGTTGCTACGGGTGTTTTACATTGGTTGCTACGGGTGTAGTACATCGGTTGCTAGGGAACAGTACAATGTTCGCTGCGTGTATTAGCGCATCGCGTCGAGCATACGTTTTTAATCAAAACCGTTTTACAGATTAATCTCAATAAATATTTCCAAAGCAAAATGTTTGTAGATTAATTCTGTTTGCAACAATATAGTGACCAATTTTGTGTTTAATCATTCTACTTTACCTTTTCTGTTTGGCAATAAGCCGACTGCAAAATCGGCCGAGACTCCAAGGAGTGTGCTATTTCAAGTCCCCAAGGCCCCTTTACCAGGCCGGTGTCACAGGGAATTCTGTCCCCCCGCACAACGGTCCGGGGGGACAGAACCCTCTAGGGAAATGTGTCCCCCCATGGTTTTCTGTCCGCCAGGGGGAATTTGTCCCCCTCCTCTCACATTTGTTCCCTTGTTTGCCTCTGTGCGACACTGGTAATCTTTTTGGACTATAAAATCAGGCATGAGAATGGGCGATGATGATCAAACCTGAAATCATTTCGTACGAGAAAAAAAAATCGGGAAAATCTAACACTAAAAATGCATATCAGGAATTTGGGCAATGTCCGGAATTTGGGCAAAGTGACCCGGGCGTCAGCGCCGCACTCGGTGAACTGTTGTCAGAAGACCTTTCAAAGTCTCCTTTGCTTACAATTATTGACTTAAATACTTAATTTATAAACCAGCAAAGCCGGGGGAATAAAGCAAGTTTATTAAAGACGTAGTTCCGTCGTGGACGCCTGGGATGGGGGGGGGGACACACACATATTCTCCGTTTGAGGACACAATCTCCGTTGGGCACGACGGACAGAATAACCTAACGAGAGACCGTTTATCCTAGGAGATACTGTTTCGGGGGACATTGTACCCTATAGATAATCCAGGTAAAGTTGTCCGGGGGGACAGATTCACCGGGGGACAGAATCTCCGTCCACACCGGCACTGGCCCATAACAGGTTGTGTACCGTCATGTCGGAACAGCTAATTAATAAAAAATAAGGTGTTTGGAATTTTCCAGCGTGGGAATTTAGGTTGTCCATGCCCCAGTTTGCTCAAAAGCCCGGTTGGTATCTAGACTTGATACGTGAGGTTGCTAAGGTTAATGAAAGGTAAATGCATATACTGCTGACTTCTACGCCCTCTAGTGTCTTTCAAATGTTCACCGGGACGATAATGCTAATGTATAGCTCTCGGATTGGGCAGGAAATCACATTGACATAATAGGCTTTTCGTAAACATCAAACCAGCACTTATGGCAACACATTGTCAATATGAATAGCACATTTACCCAAGTTCTGGGTCGACTTCGGAAGAGTAAATCTGTAATGGGTGTTTGCTAATGGGGTTAGGGGAGGGTTGCATTTGTTTACCAGCTATGTACATGGACGTGCGGTCCCAGTGTATAGGTGCCGAGTGACACGGGTCGGTCGTCGTGGTATTTTTGTCAAGTACTTCTCGATGTTACGATGATTTTAAGTGTTTTTTTTCCGCGTGTGATTGACTTTCCGTTTGCCTCCCCGAAGCCAGCATTTCAATTCAATTCAATTCAATTTATTTGATCATCATGTGAAAAACACATGAAATTTGTTATCCATTGTACAGCATTAAAAACATTATTTTTACATAAAATTACTGACACAGACCGAAAATAAACATCCACTTTCTGAAGGAAAAAATAAATTAGTTGGTTGACGGGATCAATTTAAGACGAAATTGCACATTAAAGAGCGCCTCATGTGTCAAAGACTGGCTGACAAAAACTGTGCACAGTGCTAACAATTTACCAGCCTCAAAGTGAAGACGTCAGATGATCGGACAGACTAACTTGCATGAAACTTGCATGTTAACTTGCATGAAACTTTGCATTTCGTGAAGAAGACTATGTGGAAATGTCCATCTGTTAGATTGCTGCATTCTGGTTGGCTTAGTGGTTTTTTTCCCTGCCTTTCACCTCGATGGCTTGTCGATTGGGTTTCAGTCCCTACCTTGGGCTTTTTCAAAACCTCGGCTTGGGCTCCGGGCTCCTAGGCTCCGTGTTGGAAACACCGTGCAAAATGTACACTGCTCAACAATTTATGACGTAGCCCAAGCCGGAGTCGGAGCCCAAAACCGGAGCCGGAGCCCAAACTCTTGTTTGGAAAATGCCCCTTATTGTGTAGGTTTTCCCTATTTTGAGTTTCTGATTATACATTTCTAAATCTCGTCATCATCCTCTCTACACAGGTATCTTGAGGCTTACGGGTAACATTGTTAGTTGGTTTTGAGGGTCCCTTGGTTTCATGACCAGAAAGATATAATGTCAATAATGATAGTAGTAGAAGTATGGTAACAAATCTTATATATTTTTTTGTAAATTCTACCCTCTTTTCAATAAACATACCATAGACCCAACAAAGAGTAGATCTTTAATAGACCTGGTATTGCTGTACAGTGTATTAACAGGTTTCGTATGTGCGTTCAGTACCTTGAATGAGAGAAGGGAGTATTTTGAATAACATAAACAATGGGAACATTGACCGCAAATTGAAAAGGAAGTTCTGACAATTCTGGCATTTCCGACGCAAAAACATTAGAGTGCTGTTGTTGGAGAATGGATCAACGGTAAAACATGTGAAGTGATCTGGTCCCATCGTATGTGGGACGGAAGAGCATTCACCCAAATTACAAAATCTACACGATGACCAACGCCTCAAACGTCGATATTTCCCCAGCAGCTTAAAGTGATAAAGCTCACAAAATAAAGTTATGAATGTAACAGAGCACAGTGACATACAACATTAGGTCAGAGGTCAAAACGTGCGAGGCCATACGCTACTAATACAAATAATAGTATCACATTAACATGATTCATCTTTCACTCTTAAATACATTATTTCCCTGATGGCATATAAAGGAAATGATATACGTTAGGAGTAGGCCTATTGCAATAGCCATGCTCCCTACAAGTTTTAATTAAGCAGAAATACCCAGATAATAGCGTGTGCTCTCTCTCGCTGAGAGTCAAACGGAAAAGAGGTTGCGGACACAAACTTTAAGTTTTTAAAGATGTAAATAATAAAGTTGCATCATGCCCACAAGAACATTGAGGGCGCAATTTGTATCCCTACAAACAGTCTACAGTTTCTTTTGTTAATTTAATAAAACCGTTGTTGTCATCTCTGTACAGGCAATCGAAAAGGTTGACTCGGCCATCATGGGGTGTTGCAAGTCAAATTCCCGCCTTCTCAAGAGGGGCATCTACCTCATCCTCCTGTGCTTGTACGTTGCCTTTGTCATATGGGCCGTCGTGATTGACTTCGACCGCGCGTTGGCGCTGTTCATCTTCACCATCCTGGCCGCTTGTTTCGTGACGTACCGGATAGTGAAGTACAGATACGGTGAAGGCATAAGCTCCACTGCGGGCACATTTGGACGCAAATTTGGTTCGGTTTTCTCGGAGAGACAGTTATTGATAAGATGGTAAGTCACTGACTGTTCATTGTAGTGTTGGGGACAATTATGATTGTACTATAATGTCACTCAGATGGTCATTATGGTCCTCTTCATCGTTTTATTTCTTAGCTTATGATGAGTGATGATGGCGTGTCGTGGCCGAGCGGCCAGACGCACCGGACTCAAGCTCTGGTGTTTCTAATCAGCAGAGTGTGGGATCGAGTCCAGGTCTTAAAATTAAGCATGACACTTAACCGTTGTTGCTTTGTCCTTCGGATGGGATGTAGAACCGTAGGTTCTGTGTGCTGTGTAATGCACGTAAAATAAACCAGAACACTTATTGTTTAAAAGAAGAGGTTCGCCCTGGTGTTTATGGCATGGTTGACAATTTCACGCGCACAACCGCGGTTGCCAGTGTGACTCACTCAGTAACATCGATGGCCCCTGCTGATGACACATGGCCAAATTTCATGGTACTGCTTGCCGCGGAATGTTGCGCTTTCAGCCCATAGAATCACATGCTTTAGAAGACACCGTAGGCGAATCCCGTGAAATTGGGCTGAAGTAAAATCTTTCAAGTTTACAAATTAGCAAGTGTGCCCCTTTGACAACAAACACTCACTACGTCCACCACCCAACTGCTGCTACATCACATCTCTGTATCTGGAATTTGCGGTTACACTACAGGGGATGCTATCCTCTACAACATTCCCTGTATGTAGTGCTTTAAATTGTTTTCAAGAAGTGACTTCATTTTGTCCTTGGCGGTGAACTTCAACTGACAAAAAAGAAATTATATCGAAAATAGCACATTTTTCTGGTCGTTTGGCACACTGCCGCCATAATTCTCGTCAATCTGCAAGATTTTAATACAGTCAGTGTTATCACAGTCAGTAGAACTCCATTGTGCCGTCACCTCTCTAAACATTTCTCTCTTGTCGTTCATGAAAGTCGCCCGACACAAGGCCAGAAGGCCACTGAAAAGTAAGGGCTGCAATGGTCAGTAGAAGTTGGAGTGAGAAGACATCAATCATTGTTTCCTTTGAACCTTGGCGTTTTAGGGTCCAGCAACTGGACTTCGTTTAGGACATGGGTGGAGTCCAGTAGATTGGTCCTAAACGGGGCTATGATAGATTATAAATTGATGGGAAAACAAAATAGGGAATGGCAGTTCCATAGTGCAGAAGTACAAGGGGAAAAGGACAGAAGACTTAACTCACAGTACTGGAGTTTGAAACAGATACAGTAAAGAACAAAGTTAAATAGAAAGAAAAGTGTACAAATCAAAAAAAGAAAGAAAAGAAAGCATTATCGATGAATGTTTCTCTCTGCTGTTTCAGTGTGGTCTACCTACTTTTTGCCGTAATTATCCTGCTAATGTGTTGGCTGACTGGCGTCTTCCATTCCGTAGCGAGTGAGCCAGAACGTCTCAGGTCACTGTTTGGTTTGTTATGCATGCTCATGATCAGCTTCGTCAGCTCCAAATACCCAAGTTTGGTGAGAGCGCCCTCAAGCTTAAACATTGAATAGTTTTTTTCTTCTTAACAATCAAGAAATCCTCAGGTTTTTTTTGGAAATCTAAATTTCAAAAACGCCCTTCGTCTTAGCATGCAAGGTTGATTGATTTGCCTCTTCGGAGTTTAGTGTTTTGATTAGTTGTTCCAAAATGTACTTTAAAGAATTACTTTACAAATATTACAAATACAATCAAAAACCAATCCATAGATTTGGAATCAACCAAATCCTTTTCGTGGAGATCAGGTTGTTGGAGATATCTGCTTGACAAGGCGTTATTTTCTTCTTAATACCCAGATCAATTGGCGCACCGTATTCTGGGGTCTTTGGCTCCAGCTATTCCTTGGTATACTGATACTACGGACACAGCCGGGGTTTGAATCCTTCAACTGGCTCGGGGCAGAGGTTGAAACTTTTCTTAATTACACCAGTGTGGGAGCTGAGTTCGTCTTTGGGCCAACCCCGTTGGCTGCTCACCAGTTTCTTCTTGTTGTGAGTGGTTTGGATGGATAAAGTCAAGGTTTTGTAAAAACGATTTTTAAGAAAATCTCATCTCAGTTGAAGCTTCTTATCATGAGTAATGCTGACTTCGGCTACGGCTATGGCTGCGGCTTCAGCTGAAGCTAAAGGCAGCCTAAGTTTCAAAGCATGTGGAACATGGTGATCCAGCCGTAGCAAGATCCGTAGCCGCCAGTTTGGTCACGGCTTTACTTGGCTACAACAGAAACAAATTAAACCCCCAAAATTCCCTTCGTCGATGCGCAGTTTATCAAATGTGCCCCTTTGACAACAAACACCCTCTACGTCCACCACGCAACTGCTGCTACATCACAACTCTGTATCTCGAATTTGCGGTTACACTACAGGGGATGCTATCCTCTTAACATTCAATTCACTTACTTAACATGCGTCAAACTTTATCAGATCGACGGTACACTCATTGCACATTTTCGGGTGATAATGATAACTTTACGAATAAAGGCCTGCAGCCGATTTCACGAAACGCTAGGATTAATCCTATCTCGAGTTAGGACTAGTAACTCGTCCTAACTTAGAATTAATCTTAAGGATTACAAGTTATAGTGCAAGGCTGGGACTCGTCCTAAGTCAAGTCCTAAGATTAATCCTAAGTTAGGAAGAGTTTGTGAAATCGACGGTTGACCAGTTACCTGTAGTAACCTGTAACACCCGACCTGTTACCTGTAACTCCTGACCGGTTACCTTTAACTCCCGACCGGTTACCTGTAACTCCCGATCGGTCAACTGTACCCCCCCCCGACCAGTTACCTGTAACCTCCTGTCCAGTTATCTGTACCCCCTGACCGGTTACCTGTAACCTCCTGTCAGGTTACCTGTAACATCCTGTCCAGTTATCTGTAACCTGAACCCCCCGACCGGTTACCTGTAACCTCCTGTCCAGTTATCTGTAACCCCCTGGCCAGTTACCAGTAACCTCCTGTCAAGTTACCTGTAACCCCCTGTCCAGTTATCTGTAACCCCCTGACCAGTTACCTGATACCCTCCTGACAAGTTACCTGTTACTTGTCTTTTCCAGGTGTTACCAGTCATTATCTTCACCAGTGCAGTCTTTGCACTGCTGTACTATTGGAAGATCATGCAGGTGCTTATTGAAGCCGTCGCCCGCATTATGCATTTCACTATGGGGACGTCAGGGGCCGAGTCCTTTGCCACGGCCTCAAATATATTCGTTGGAATGGTGAGATTACGGACCTTTAACATAATGTACAGAAACGTCTTAATTTTGAACAACATTGCTTTATGTTTTCCGATAGGCATACAGATTCAAAACGGAATTTCTAAAGACCCAACATGATGTTTTCCCGGAAACTTTGTGTATTTTCTGACGACAGTTTTACATACTCTGTTCTTTTTCAGACTGTGGCTCCCCTTGCCATCAAACCGTACTTAAACGACATGACCAAGTCAGAGATGCACGCAGTTATCGTCGGGGGCTTCGCCACTATCGCCGGCAGCGTCCTGGCGATATTCATTTCGTTCGGGATAAGCGCACCCCACCTCTTGGCAGCGTCCTTCATGTCGGCACCTGCCGCTTTGGTGACGGCCAAGATGTTTTTACCGGAGACGAAGACGCCCCAGACTGCGAAGAGTGCCGCAATCCAGGCGTCCAAAGCGTGCGTTCGTTAAGAATAGTTCTAAAAAATTGAACAATCCATTTTAATGCATTAACCAATGACCATGGACGACCAATACTAGTCACCAGCTTTACAACTTATAAAGTGTGTTTCCTCTTTATATTGCAGTCAGGAGAGCAATGCACTGGAAGCCATGTATGTTGGTGCAATCGACGGATTGAAGATCTGTGGATATATCTTGGCGAATATCTTGGCCATTATCAGCGTACTGGCATTCCTCAACGCGGTCCTGGAATGGCTGGGGAGTCTTGTAAATATTGAAGCACTTAGCTTTCAGGTAAATATTGGACAACTGTTTTATGTTTGTTACTTGTAATATAACTAAGTCATCCACAAGAATACACAACTTCTAACCCAAACCCTACACGTATACGGTTAAGACTTGAAACCCATTTCCATTCAAGGTGGGATTCGAACCGGGGTTCACAGAGGTGACAGATCGGGGGAAGACGCTACAAATCCAGGCTCGTGTTAAGAATTTGAAATGTAAAAACTGGGCTCTTTAGACACCACGCCATTGCCCTTTTCATTTTAACACTCATCTCACTGCCTTTTAACTTCATCTATATGGCAAGATAAAATAGAACCTTTCATCTTTCACATTCAATGTGGGATTCGAACCGGGGTTAACAGAGCTGACGAAATGGAGGAAGATTCTACAAAGCCAGCCTCGTGTTTAGAACTTAAAATGTACCCACTGGGCTCTTTCGACACCGTGCCATTGTACACTGGCATCTCACTGCCTTTTAATTTTAACTATGGAAACATGTACGGAAATATTTTCTTCTTTCACATTCGAGGTGGGATTTGAACCGGGGTTCACAGAGGTAACGGAATGGAGGAAGATTCTACAAAGCCAGTGTCATGTTAAGAGCATGAAATGTCCACATAATGCTCTTTCGACACCACGCCCTTATCCGTTCTAGCTATACACGATCACCTCACTGGCTTTTAACCTTAATTATGACAGACTGTACGGAACCTTTCTTCTTTCACGACCACTATTGTTACGCTACATAACAAACAAAACATGAAACACAACAATATAAATATGCTTATAAAATACTTCCAAAAGAAAGATTTGCAAGCAGTGTTGTAACCAAAAACAAAAACAAAATGGCCAACGGAGATACCAGTCTGTATCTCCAATTGACTCGTTGCACAGACGTCACATGTGGCTTCTGATGCCACGCTCACCACCCGGGAGTCAACTCGGGAACGCGTAAACGCTGTATTTAACACACGGGGACAAAATGACTCCCAAAATGGGGCAACCAAGATTATTGTGACGATGACGTGAGGTGCATTGGGTAAATTACAGTGCTAGTCACAGTCCTCATGGTATAACATTATTATAACATCTTGATACACCATTATATTCACATTTGCAGAAAATATGTCAGTATGTGTTGTATCCCCTCGCATGGCTTCTGGGAGTTGACGGAAAAGATTGCATGATCGTGGCGGAGCTCATCGGGATTAAAGCTTTTCTGAATGAGATCGTGGCTTATCAGGCATTGGGGGAGTATGTCGATAATGGCCAAATTACGGTATGTACTGGGACGCTAGGTGGCAGCAGACTTTGTGAGCCTGTGCGATATTATACCCATGCTTCTTCTTCACTCGTATGGCACAATATAAATAAATATATATCTTATTCCAGTTAAATTTAAGTCCAGTTCAGTAAGCCACTTGACAGCTTCGTCAGTGACTTCATGCAGTTCTTCTGCCCATGGTAAGTACTACGTAAAGAATGGAAGCATTACCCTGCACGTCTGCTATCGTTTCAAAGATTCCCATTTCGAATAAAATGTTACCCAGTCTCTTGAGCATAATACGTGTTCTCAAAAGTTGAGCAGGCAAAGTTTGAAAGTAACTTCCCGTTTCGCACTAAAATTATACCATCCAGATATTAAGTTGGCTCGTATGACTATGCATATAGTTTATTTTGATAACTAACCCCGAATTTCAGTAGCACGCATAAAAATCGTAGTTGTGAGTTTGTAGCGTTGACTATTTTAAAACCCCTAAGTGAGCGCTGGTAACACTATTTCATGGCACAATTTAATTATTTCACTGTCTTCTCCAAAGTGCATTGCCTTTCGAAGTCAAGTCCTTGATATCCTAGACTGGACCATTCGACATATCTAGGAAGGGAATCATGTCCCAGAGTTGCGTAGTTGTTTTGAGGGGCTGAAAAATGTTCACTCATTAACTTAGTGCACAAAATTGTGACATACAGACCTACAGATCTAAAGTGGAACCACCTGTTCTTTGTAGCAGGCTTCCATATGTCTTGCTGACAGCCTGTGATGAGGTTTCCAGCACCCCTCCCCTGCCAATCAATTTTGTTGGGTCACTGGGGAGCCAGTATTACTTGTGGAACCTTGCTGCATTTTTGTAATTCCTGGGGGTTAGTCCCGCACTCAAGGGTTTTAACAAAGAACCGTAAACCAAAAATCAACCTGCAGTAACTTCCAAACATGCGAGTTGTTCTTAGCCGATTCACTGTAAACACTTGAACCTCATCACGCTACAAACTCTTGACTTTTCACTTTTAACCACGAACCACTTCAATTTCCTAAAATTAGTTTCAGAAGACTTTTAACCAATGCAGCTATATCAGTCTCTTCTGCCACACAAACCCAACCAGACAGGTTGCAGACAGGTCGGAAGAAAGAAGTTGTCCTTTCAAACGCGTATTAAGACTATGGCCCTTTTAAAACCACGGCTCTGGCTCTGGCTCCGGCTCTGGCTCCGGTTCTGGCTCCGGTTCTGGCTGCGTCAGTTTGTTTGAAAACGTTTGCTTTCGGACGAGGCTTCAAACAGACGGACGGAGCCTAAGCCTATCAGAGTCACAGTCGCTGAACGTAAACTCTTCGAAGCTAGGTTCATCGTGAAGAGAGGGATGTGTGCAGGTGCTCTATAACGTTTTTTTTAATACCGTTTTTGTTTACAGCGTCGGTCCCAGGTGATTGCCACATATGCCTTGTGTGGGTTCGCCAACCTCGGTAGCATTGGTGTGATGATGGGTGGGCTGATACCGCTAGTACCTCATCGTAAGTCAGAGATCTCAAAGCTGTGTTTAAGGGCCTTCTTAGCTGCACTGGTAGCACTTTTCATGACAGCTTGTGTAGCAGGTAAATATTGTAATCTTATTCAAAACGCATGTCTTTAACTCACAGCTTGTATATGTTTAACACCATTGTGATAGTTTGGCGTGTCTTGTCCGAGCGCCAGACTCAAGCTTGGGTGTTTCTGATCAGCAGAGTGTGGGTTCGAGTCCCGGTCTTGACACTTCTGTCTTCTATTCTAGGCCTGCCTTTACCATAATTGCTTTGTCATGCGGATTGGACATTAAGCCCTAGGTCCGAGTACTAGGATTGGTAGTGCACGCAAAGGTACCAATAATCGTGTGGAGGGAAGGGGGTTAACCCCGGTGCTTCTGGTTCACATAGCAAGCACCCTTGTTTACAGGTTTCCTCAGGCTCGCGAGCTACAGTGATAATTTCACTTATGAGGCATCCTTGGTCTCTTTACCAGAATTAATACATAATAATAGTAATATCTACTTTGCTGTGTGGATTGTTCTTGTAAGAACTGTATGGCTATTTTGTCTACTACCACGATTGGAACAATTCGGGAGACTACTCATACGTTGATTAGTAAATTGCTCTGTTGTATATCTACTACCCCGGGTTAGATAGGACAACATCGAAGGGACTTGTTCTTTCGCTTTGTGGATCGAGGGAACCTTTCGTAATATCTTCACTACCACAGAGAGAGAATATTGGTCTCCACCTCCATTTAAAAAAAGATATATATATATATATATATAGGGAGACCGCCAACATAGGGCTAGATAGCTAAGTTGGTAGAGCGCCGGCACGTTAAACCGGAGGTCGTTGGTTCAAATCCCACTCTGGTCAATTTTTCTTTGTTCAACCCAAAATCATATATATATATATAGACATATATATAGACATATATATATATATATATATATATATATATATATATATATATATATATATATATATATATATATATAACTTTGTAACTTTGTTTTATATTTGCAGGACTTTTGTATGACGAAAATCAACTTTTTGATCCTGTAAAAATACCAACGGGTCCCGGGAACAATCAGTAGGGGAAATAAACTTGTTGCACAGGTAAGCAGTTTGAATTAAACCTTTACATTACGGATGGCGTACTGCACAAACACAAAATGTCACTGCGAGAACTGGCAAAGCAACAAGTACACCGTAAAACAAATCACCAGCGAAGTGATATTTTTATGATTTATAGTGTGATGACGTCAGGTGAATTGGTTCTTATGCAATGACGTTTTCACAGCGCCATATATCAGAGGTGAAACGATGATGGTACTTAAGAAACGACAGCTATGTACGCGCCGCGCACAGATTGACCAACGAGCAACCTTCTTATGATCTCTACTTGAGAACAGTCTTCTCCAGTGACGTCATGGGATGAACTTCATGCCGCCATAATACAGATGAAGAGTATTCAGTTACAAAGCTGAACTGATGGTTAATGATGCGAGTAGAAGATATTTTACTCGCTATTTAACCACAAATTAGTCAACGTTACACTGCAAAAGCTCTGGTGGTGCCCCTCGAGAAGCCAAGGGGCGTGGGCCGAAGGACAAGTTTCTTACTTTTTAAATTTACTAAGAAAAGTTACTGGGAAAATTGGGCTCAGACAAGTCTCATTGAAACGCGTACAAAAAAGCCCATTTCGACATGTACTGTTTTCAGTGGTGAACCAATGAGTAAATTGCCAGAATGCTTCAATCTTTGGTGTGTGCATCCAGGGAACTTCTATTCATCTGTTCAGACCATTAGAACAAGAATTGTGTCCCCCAAACACAGTTATTTAAGGGACAACACCACGGTCTTATTTGCCACCAAAACTTTAAATTGATTTATTTCAACAGCAAACAAGAACGGTGTGTCTTTGACACAAATCACTTAACACTGGTTTCTAATGGCAAGGGTAAGCCCATCCTGGCTCAAAGTGCGGTTGGTAGTTAACACCGTGTCAGTGTTGTCTAGAATCAATTTAAAACCCTCAAAGATCAAGGACACCATGTGAACAAATCACGACGGGCACGATTGGGCGTAAGCGGAAGGCGTTTTATGTTACGGTGTAATAAGACACCGAGTGAATACATTTATTGCCTAAGTTTTCCCATTATAGTGAAGACCTGTTATCATAATTTATTTTTTAAACAGTGTAGTTAATGCGCCCAAAGTGATTATTTACAGTGTAAACAACATATTTGCAGATCATTTTGATTCTGTTAAGGTCATTTGGAAGATTCTGCCGCATCAGAAAAGTTAAAACAAAGTTTGTTTTGATTTATTTTATAGCAAGCATTTAACTTATTTCATAATGTGCGTTGTTTCCTTACAGAGAACCTACTGCAGGAGCAACATATACATCTGAAATGCTGCTTTTTCAAGTTCTTCATAAAGTGGGGCCCCAAGATCGAATTCAGTTTTGTGATGCACCAATTTTCTAATAGATGGAGTCCTTATGAAAGTGGAAAAATTACAAGTCTCTAACATCACGCTAAAATGGTGAAAAATGCTCTTGTGTTTGATACCCTTCCAGTGCGACATCCAATGACGTCACGTTTCAAATAATGGGTCTGTACAATTTAGTAAAAGAGACCTCTACTTAACTCCTAAATTGTAATGTTATGTAATTAACAGGGCATTGAATTTGACCTTTTGACTGACGCACAAATTCCTCTTTGGAATGCACAGACCCAATTGTTGTTGACATCCAATGACGTCATGTTTCAAATTTAGCTCCGAAAGAGTATCAAATAAAATAATATTTTTTCACAATTTTAACATGAGGAAAGAGATTTGTACTCCACTATCAATATGACTCTACCTGTTGGAGAATGAGTGCATCACAAACAGAATTTGATATTTGAGCCTCTCTTTAAAAGAAATGTTGACACCAGTGTACTATTTACTACTATTAACATTAATAGCATTGAAGTAAAAGACTCACAAATAATATAGATACTGTATATGTTGTATAATCGATATTATTCAGTGGTTTGCGTATTACACGCACAGGGTTCAATTCAATTTAATGTCCACAGTATCAAGCATCAATTGTAATTTATTAATGGAAGAATAACAGTGAGACAGTTTAAAATGGAGCCAAAGCGAAGGATAACCAATATGTAATATGGGTGATTATGTGGATGGGCCCGTGAGGACGTTAAAGCTTGACAGGGTATGTGGGTCTGAGCCCAGAAGTATTTTGAATAAAAAAAAGTTTTGTTCAGTAAGACACTAAGTACAAGGGAGCTGGGAGAACTGATGACTAGGTTTTAACTATAGTATAAAACAGGAAGCTGTATTACTAATACTTGATAATAATTATACAGTGCGCCACCAATAGTTTTCCCCGAAAAGTTAATTAAAAAAACCACTTAGTTTCCGGTGTCCTATAGGGAAATCTGTCCCCCGGCGATTCTGTCCCTTATTGGGAAATTAACATGGGCTGAAAGAGGTTGATTCAAAAGAGGGCGCTATCAGAAGAAGTTTGTACACAGATTCTCCAGCCACACCAGAGGGAAACATCCGCCGAAGACCGAAATTTCATTTGTACATGGCGGAGGCCATAACCTTATGGGCAACTGGGCAACACATAATCCTAGGAAAATCTGTCTTGGGAGACACAATGTCTTAAACTCTCAGGCAATCAAGTCAAGAGGAAGGGATTGACACACACAGAGTTCCCGTTAGTTAGAATCTCAGTTTTAACCGTAATCCGGATCACTGTACGTGTACAATGTAAACACTTCCGGATTCGGGTCCCGTTGGACCTGACCCATTTTCTTGGTCAGAATGACCCGGAATCTGTGTCAAAATAATAAATACGACCTTTTTTATGAAAAGTAAGTCTTCAACCGCTACCATACAAGATCAACATGGGAAGTAAAGTGTAGTTAGAGTGTGGAAAGTTCCTGTTCATTATGTACCGATTTTGTAAACGAGAACAGTTTGTATTATTCAGGTCAAGTGTACTTTGGAACGCTAGGTGGCAGCAGACTTATCAAGTAACTTTCAATTGATAACATAGTTCTGAGCATGCGCATAAAACAAACAAAAAGGACTAGACTTAAAGGATTCGTTGCTGTCACCTAGCGTCCCCCAAACAAAATCACCCATTGCGTGTATAAATTAATCTAAGGTTGTATTTTAGGCAGGGTTAAAGATTAAAACTTCAACGTGTGTTTGGTGATTCACTTTTTCTATGCGCTATAAAAATAAAGAATTTTACACTTCAGTCGTGTCATTTTAATGATAGTACCTCGTAAATGTAAAAAATAAAATATATATAGTATTAATCTTGCTACATTGAGTTCACGAAATGTACAATTGCCGTGCCGTTCAAATAAGTGACTTCGTTTTAAACAAAATCGTGTCTTCTGTTTTCAAGATGTTTTCAATTTTGCTTTTGCCTCCGGGTGCAAAAGTGATTTAAAATTGACCAGTCAGTTTTACTTGTGGTTTACTGAATGTTTAAAAGAACTGTCTGGTCATGGACGCCATAACACGCAAAACCGTTCCACACATTACGTCAGAACGTTTGAAGTAGTGCCCGGGGCATCTATTTTGTTACGTAAGATGGTAGCCTAAATCAACAGTGTCTTGTTAGCCTCAAACGCTTGAATGGCATTAGAGATCGTCTGGGAACTGAACAATGTATTTGTTAGGCCCGTAAGCGGGCACCGGAACCCACGCCACTAGGGCTTCACGCTCGTAAATCTTTCCCTCCAGCTTTGTGCGACTCGTAAACGTTTGTCTCGATATTCCTCCTTGTTCAATAGCAATATCGATGGAAAGAGCTACGGTTTGAGCAACTTAAAATAAATAAATAAATAAATTTTAAAAAAGCACAATTGTTTCATCACATAATTTGCATCGTTGTTTTATCAACAAAAAATAAGTGTGGAAATTTTAAACTGTTTAGGTTTTCAGCCAATAGAATCATAGAACATAACAAATTAGAACCCCCCAAAACCCCAAAAAAAAAAAAAAAAAAACAAAAAACTCACAAACCCCCCCCCCAAAAAAAACAAAACAAAAAAACAAAAACAAAAAAAACAAACCAAAAACCCCAAAAAACAAAAACACCCACAAAAACCACAAAAAACCCCTAAACAAAACAAAAACAACCCCCAAAAACCCAACTATTGATCGTTGTGTCATCTGTACTGTCTGATCACGCTATTTTACTTAAATGAATTGTACATATAAATCCCAACTGATTTTAGGAATTTGACTTAACACGGTATTTCACTGAAGTTACTTTTTATACTTTATACTTTCGTAGATGTTACCTATAATAAAAAGACGGCTATTTACAGTGACTGGAATGTATATATTTTATAATGCTACTTGTATTCGCTTGTAAATTTGTCCATTAATAATAAAGCACAGTACGGTTTACCCATTCGTTGTATCAGTGTATGATCATTTAAAGAAAAGAATAACACGAAACGTGCACTGGACCATTTGGTAATAGCCCGATTTCGAATGTTGACCGTATGGCACTCGCTCTCAAAGCTAGTGGTCAACACTGGTCTGGACTTGACCAGAGTTGGGCTTTTGTTCAACGAAGGAAAAGTACATCATCTTAACCACAAAGTGCGGACTAACCAGTCTATTAATTTTATCAAATTTGGCAGCAACGTTCCGGTGACTGTATGGTGTGATGGTTCGGGAGGAAGTTATCTGGCGTTTATTCACGAGCCTGGAACAAAAGCTCTTTAAGTTTTGTCAGGCAATCGAAATAAGCATAGGTTATCTCAGGTGGAAATCTTTCCCTAGAGGATTGGTACTGGTATGGTCTTTATAACCAGTGAGCTTTCAGATTAAAACTACTAATTTTTCTTCGATTATTACGTAAACTTTGTCTTTAAGGAAGCAGAGATGTGAATAACAGTTGTTTGGGGGCAAACCAGCATTCACTAGAGGGCGGTATATCAAGCCTGCCGATGAAAACTTACACACTCAAGTGCATTACCAAATTGGATTAAGGTTTCTCCCATAATTTCCCGCCTACTTTACCAGTAGCGTGAAAATGTGTTTTTTTTTGGTGTCCCCCCCCCTCCCCACAAGGAAGCGTTTATTTCTTTGACCGAGTCTGGGGGACTCCTTCATTATATCAGGCTATTCGCTTCATTTGTCCTGGATTGGATTATACGTTAGCGGTGCCTTTCAATCGCGGTGCGTTCCACCCATTCGCCTAAATTGGCGCTTGTCTTACGTCCACTCATGCAAATGGCACGGGCAATGGGATCAGGCAGTGCGCTGTTTTTTTTTTTTGCCGAACGCAATTTTCTCCCGCGTTTTCTTGTTTTTTTCTAATTACAAGTCGTGCTGTGTGTTATTGCAGTGTCTTGCCTCCCGTGATTAATGCTGCTGATTGACTAACAATAATATTTTTGAATTATTCTTTGGAGTGATATTTAATTCACTTCTTATGTTAGTTTTCTTGGTTAGAAGTCTTATCTAAATATACACATTAGTTCTACAAGTACTGTGAGGCAACCTCAGGTAGACCAACCCTCTGATAGTGTTGTGGGTTATAAGAAATACTTTTCACTTAATTATAAAATATGAAAGTTCAATTGATTTTCTGTGTCACTGCACTGCCATCCAGATGCATTGAGCAGCTTAAAAAAACCTGGGGTTTTTTACACTCAAAATTTCCTGGTCAAAATCTGCCACTGATTCTGGCTCCCGTGGGGCCTGACCCCGTTACAGAGTCAGCATGACCCGGGATCTGTGTCAAAATGACTCCAAAATGGGTCAAACTGACGCAGAATCCAAGTAAAAAAAAACAAAAAAAGAAAAAAGAAAAAAACCCAACCAACACAAATCCGGGTCTGCCTGACCCGGAAATGGGTCAGGCCTCCTGGAACCCGGAATCCAAGTCAACCTCCTGGAACCCGGAATCCGAGTCAACCTCCTGGAACCCGGAATCCGAGTCAACCTCCTGGAACCCGGAATCCGAGTCAACCTGGAACCCGGAATCCGAGTCAACCTCCTGGAACCCGGAATCCGAGTCAACCTCCTGGAACCCGGAATCCGAGTCAACCTCCTGGAACCCGGAATCTGAGTCAACCTCCTGGAACCCGGAATCCGAGTCAACCTCCTGGAACCCGGAATCCGAGTCGATTCTGACCCATGAGTGTTATTAGAGTGCAGATGAATCCAGACAAATGGTAGTTTATGTGCTCAGTGTTGCAGTGTTTGATGCCAATGACCTTTAAATGGTGTGTACAAGATTGGTAAGTCAAGAGTGAATATAAAAATGGTTACATATTTACAAATAACTAACATGGTATAAAGATGGGCATTGTGGAAAACTTCCCTTGAAATACATTTGCTTGAAATGCCATATTTTTTAAGAAATGGGTTAAACAATTAGATTTGATCTCGCGAGTCCGAAATCCGAAGTTTGAAAACAGAGAAATCATATTAGTTTTTTCCCCACAATTTTCACGTGACTCTGATGACCATTGAGCTTAAACTTTCACATGTTTGTTAGTTCATGTTGGGTCACATAAAGTTCGGATACTGGCCTTAGACAATTACCGATGTTTTCCACGTGCTTTAAAACCAAAACAAACAAACAAACAACGCAATACAAAACAAAAGCTATCGTTACGAATTGGAAACGGAATCAATACGCACACATTGTCTCACATAATTAAAAGATGCAACTAAGGCCCAAGATAGTTTTGGATTCTGGGTTCAGCCAAGCTGCCAGACGCCATCGCCTGTCATTGAAACAGCTGTTGCTGAGTTCGTTGTCCGTCAAAATACCAAGACGTTCATTAGGCCTACCTCATTAATAATTTCCAACTCGGACTGTAAGCGCATAATTCCGTCTTAAGCAAGGCCATGAAACTGGGCCCCGATGTTATGATAGTCTTTTTCGAATAGGCCATAATGCACAGGGCCCCATCTTATAAATAACATACCGCAATGCATCTTGGGAAACCGAGTTCAGCTTAAACAAATAAATCAAGCTGCCAATATATGGACGTCATGCTGTAGTTTACACGTAATTATACCAGGTTTTATAGTTATATTAGGGAGGTTTAGCTGCACGTGACGCGAGCAAAAACGTGAACGTGAACGCCAGAAAATTGTGTCGTTTCTAGGTGACGTCACTACTTTGGGCTTATTTCATGCTCACGTATGACGTCTGCACGTACGTACCTGACGTGAGAAATGGTAACTTCACGTTTGCTTAAAACGTAAGATTTTTACAACAAAATTTTCTGACGTTTTCACGTTCACGTTTTTGCTCGCGTAACGTGCAGCTAAACCTCCCTATTACTTATACAACCAGCGCGCCAGGATGGTTACCGGTGTTGCTTGGACTCGGATTTCACACAGAATCCTTTGCGCACCGATCATGCGCATTAGCAAATGCAAATGGGCAATTGATCCATTTTTTTCTAAAGTTCGCATTCGATGATTTGCTAATATCAACAGTTTTGGATAGACCCCTTCAGGTAAAACAAGTTGCGTGGCGTTGGGAGGCCGATATCTGGCGTTATTCACGAACCTTGAAGTGATGACTTCAAGTAATTATTCAGGTGGTGGCTCTTTAGGAACATCGCAAATTTTCATTTGGATTTGCAGTTTACGCATCAATGGGTTTACAAAACCGTGAATTTTTACGTAAATAGTTGGCTTTGCTAACCGCGGAAATCTGCGCTTACGGTCACCATTTTCCGCTTACATAATAAGCGCTGAATTTCGGCGGCAGCTGTATAAGGGAAGAATACTTAGTTAACGTGAAGTTCGCACACGCACAAGCGCAAAATCCTAGGCCTTGCAAATCACGCTTTCGATAAGTGTGTTTTTCCTGCTACCGTAAGCACAAATTTTTCGCTTACGGTATTAAGCAGAGCCATTGGGCCTAGTTTGTGTCAAGTGGGCGTGGCCGACATTTGAACACGTCATACTTACGAACGGGATATGGACACTTGCGCACGCATATCATTATCGGTTATTTCGAGGTAGTTTGGACGGGCGTATAATTTTCATCTTTCAATTGCACTCTGTGACACCAACCAAAAGATCAAAGATATAAAGAAACACAGCTCACTAAGGAGAGGATGACACTGTCTTGCGTACTTCACTGTCCTTAAAGTGTGACGTCAGATGTTCAGGCTAAGAAATATCTCAGCAGTAAGGCCACATGGCGACCCTATGAACTGAAACCTTCCCGTTTATGATATTAAAAGATGTCCTCCAGACCCATTTAACGTGGAGACAGCATGTTGGTACAAGGTTATCAGAAGCTTGCGGCATCAGACGCACCGGGGCCCAGAGTGCCCCGGGGCGACTACACCCGCCAGCTTTGCCTAGGCCAAAAGGCCTTAACCTCGTACATAATAAACATGACCAGTTCGATGGTAGAACGTCCCAATTACTCATGTACATCATCCAAGTCCGCGTCACGGACAATGATTAATTTAACCTACAAAACTCATTATTTAATTTTAACGCTACAACCGTATTTCCTACAGATGATATCTGACAACAGATTTTGCTGACTAATGGTAAATTTTACGAATTCTAAGTGACTAAATATTCCTTTTAAAATATTAGTATGAATTTTCAGTGGGTGTGGTTTATGTCATAAAGTGGGAGTAAATTGAGTTAAGAAGTATTTTTATCCGAAATTGAGTTACCTTTCAAAAATAGGATGTTAGCATAATGCAGGTAAGAAACTGCGTGTACATGTATAATACATGTACCTGCACTCGTTCCTGATAGTACGAGGTTGAAAGTCTTTCATCTTGTAAATTTGCTTATTTATCAGCTTTAAAGGTGATTTTTTTCAACAAGATAGGAGGTCAGGTTCTTAGCGATTTGGTCGGGCATTTAAAAGTATATAATTTGTCCGGTATTTTTTGCACGTTTTAGTCACAATGCAAAATTAAAAACAAGTATTGGAGTCCAAATTATAATTCAATTTTACTGTACCCCTTTCATGTTTTTAAAATTTGATGTTTTGCTGCAATCATTACTAATAAAATAATTGACGACTTTGTAATGGGTTAGGGTTGGTTCAAATATTTACCTATTATACCTTATGATGTACATTGTATGTATTTTATATAATTATTTTATATCTTCGGACAATAAAACAGATGTCAGAGTCAAGGCAAAAGATAAAAAACCCCAACTGTCATCATAGAGGTATGAGACCCATCTACTCTGTTATCATAAGATTGCTTATCAATAAATCAATCGCCGGGCATTTCTAGAGCCCCTTCATCCTAGTTGCCTATTCCGAGGCGCTTACCAAAGGGAAGGAAAAATTGAAGACAAAAGAGTTCACAGAATATTTTATGTGGAGATGACAAGCGCAATGGACTATTAATGTAAGCAGATTCAAAGAGATGAGTCTTAAATTGGCCTTTGAAGATCGGTAAGGAGTCAAGTGTACGGAGTTCAAGGGAGATCATTCCATTACTTACAATAAGTTAAACAAATTCTGGTGATGACAAGTAGCTTCATTTTTGTGTGTGTAAAGTTATTGTTTTCAATTAATAGAGCCAATGAGCACCGTACTACAATAAAACAGAGAACTACAACCACGGTCGCAGCATCTCCCCAAAACAACTGCTCGTGTTGAGACCGCTTTATGTTGAGACCTACATGCAAGTCAACAGAGACCCCCTGCAAGGGGTATCCCTCTGTTATTTAACAACAAGAAGAAGGAGAACAGATGAAGAGTTCACCAGGGACTAATCCAAACTTCGGCAACAAGTCTTCTGTTTCCATAAAAAACGTCCGCTGTGTACCGATTGCCAATCTGTCACACGAGAACTTCCGTGGCCCCGTACTCCGTTACTTTGATTTCGCCGAGTAAAGGCCCCTGCCTTCAATGTGCAATTTCCCTGGAGTCCGGGGTAGATGTGCCGGTTTCAAAAGACTAATTTAATAGCAGTTGATTTTGAACTTTGACACCCGAGCCGGGCTGTCGCCCTGGAGGACTTGACGGGTTTCTCCTTGCATCAATTAGGCCAACAAAAAGACTCGAATGACCGGCACATTTTGAATCATTTGATATCAACAAAGGAAAGTTCTCCTTGGAGTTCAACTATTAAGAACAACAAATAAAAAACAAAATCAACTTCACCCTTTCATTGCTCTCTGACCCTCCTATACTCGGGCAACAGCCAGTGATTGTATAGAGAGTGTAGGCAACTTTGTAAAAGCCGTAAAAGTACACTCTAAAAAGTCCCGAGTCAGCCTTGACCTGTGTTCCGCGACCTATGTGGGTCTTGACCCCTATCCGGGTCAGGCTGACTCGGAAAATGGTTTTAAAATTGGATTTTACTCGAATTCTGCGTCATTTTGACCAATTTCTGGATCATTTTGACACAGATTCCGAATCATACTGACCACCCGAATCCGTCGAAGGTGATGACAAATTATGGAGACCAAACGTAATAGAGCTAAACTGATCAGATGGTTAAGTAAATAGCCTTTAAGGGAGAGATTTCAAGAATTTAAATTCGATTAATCACCGTTAACCACCTCCCTTTTCCCAAACTAAACCCACCTGTCATTGAACTAAATGATAACACGCTGGTGCCGGAGAGTCAAAAATAGTCCGACTCCTTTCTAATATAAAAAAAGAATCACTATTGATTATTACTGTTGTTGGCAGGGAGCACGACTAATATTTATATTAAAGGTTTGTGATTACTCCTTTAAACACAGTAAGGGTTATCAAACAGTTGAAGATGCCATCGAGCGACGACATTCGTAAAACAGTTATGGAAGCAAGTACGTCTTGCATTTCATTGAGCTACTGGATAGACTCACTATAGCTCAATGAAATGCAATTTACAATCATCATAGCGGTGCCAGTTGCCGTTACTACCAGGCTATTAGCCTACTAAGATGTCACATTTACTGCCAATCTAAGCATCCTTTCCGGGTAATGTTGTCGGGGAGGTGTAACGGGCAAATGGGTTTCTGTCTTTACGGAATGATCGAACATTGGAAGCATAAGGGAAAGAAGAAAAACAAAAGAGGCGAGATATGCCTTTGGAGAATTGGAACACTTCAGAGGCGGGTTTTTTTTTCTGGGGCGATCTCGAATATATAACATTAAGAGACATTTTTATCCTCCAGAGTAAGAAACGATTACTCTGATACCCTTTTTCGAATAACCTGATATACTTTTGGAAACCATAAAAAAAGTATATAAATACAAAATTAAACAATTAACAACAAATTCCCTTGAGTGTTGTAAATCCAGTTGTTATGTGTTTAACTTAAAACCGGCGGACAAAAGGAACATAATCCGTGTAAAAAATACATTGAGATATCTGATCATACAGGGGACTCATTTATAAGTGTCGCCTGAACAGAATTAAATCGCAATTATTAGTCAACAGCGCCGCCACTTCTATTTCAGATTAGTCAAATTTATTTCGTGGCGCGACTCCTTCGAATATAATCTGTCATAAAGACTCTTTCCATTACAGAGAAAAACACTTAGCCTAAACAAATAAATAATAATAAATAAATTTGGGAATATACAGCCTGAGCTGCCAAATATGTAGCTCACCAAGCTGAATCAACCACCAGAACCACCTCTGTCCTGAAAGGTACCCATTTACCCTTGGGTGAAGAGCAGCAATTACAGTTAAGTGTCTGGCTCAAGGACACAAGTGTCATGACTGGGATTCGAACTCACACCCCGGAACTTGAGTCCAATCATGGCTCCATGGTCCAATACACTAAACCACTCGGCTCATTCCTTTTGTTCATATCTCGTTGCTTTCCTATCTAGCTCCTATCTAGCTATATAGCATTGGAATTAAAACACTTACACTTCATGTAACTTTTAGCAATGTGGTTTAAAACCGTTTTAGTAAGCTATCCAGGCTTTTTTTAAAACAAAACGAAGGATCTTTTACATTGCATATTTTGTTTCCCTCGTATTTGTTGTGTGTAGAGAATTAAGAAACCAGACAATGATGGGGAAAAGGAATTAGCTTGATCACCCCAGCCCTTGAGAATCAACTCAAGAAATACAAAGGGACTGATGTGACTGCGAGTCTACGGTCATGCATGTTTTTATAGGAATTCTTCATTACGAACTTTGTCAATTTCATGGAATTGCAGAAATGTCAATTTAAGCACGGACTTGAGGTTTAAATGGAATAATACAATAAAAATTACAAATGCGGGAGAGTCGCTGATTACCGTCCAAAAAATATATATATATCTTTTTATAAATTGTTACTGAGCTAAATCTTGTTAAGCTCCTACCTAATGAGAAATTCATAAGCAAGAGAGTCCATTTCACCCTCAACAAATAAACCAATAGTTATTTTAGGTTCTTGTGTTCTCTTTTATTTTACCTTTCCTTCACCCCCCTTTTGGGCATTTTAATACTAAACCCGAGGCACACCACTCTAAACTCCACTGCCATCGATCTCTGCCTTTCTACTACCCAGCTGAATTTCAAGTTGGCCCAATTTTGTCACTGACCCGTTTTCCGGACTGCACTGGTTGGAAATGGATCGGGCATTGTGAGGTAAATTCTAATCGCGCTCCGCGCAATCGATGCAGACCGCCGTGTACGCGATACTACGGCGCAGCGGAAATGCAGTCCGGTTTCCCACTCTCACCTGTTTTTTCCTTCAATCTTTTTTTTCTTTCTGTCTTCACACTCCTTAGTCTCTCGCAGACCTCGTGCAGAGTAAGATCCTCCAGTTGAAGGATTTACAAATATATCATATCGACTGGGTGTTCTTCGAAGTTGTTTCGCATATGCTAGTTATGCTTTAAATTTTAGCAGCGAATTAAAAAGGTATATTAAAACAGAAAAAAACTGTGATCGATGATTTGCCATTGAATAAAGCACTATTACAACTACTGTTACAAACAGGTTAAAAGTAAATTCACAAAGATGCCCTTTTGGCAGTCATCAAATCAAAACAACCAGCTAATTGTTACCTTTTGTACATCTAGGCGGAGAGAAGTTACTCTGCAGGCGACACTTTCAACCTCGTACACAATCGACGATCCCGATGGTAAGAATGGAATTCTCATCCACGACGTCTGCGGCGCGATGAACAAGCTCGCGAATCAATCGGAAACTCTCTGCCCACAAAACAAATCACGCTCTCTGTACAAGTCTGCCACATTCTGTACTCCTGTGTGAAGGGAAGAAACTTATCAAGTTATGTGTACTGCTATGTTATCATTAAGGCTCTCATATTATCTACCCCGCCTTAGAAACCGAGAAATTACTTTTGTCACCAAAAGGCAGGTGGAGAAAAACATGTTTGAAGTTAGAGACTGTTTCCGAACAATAAAACAAACATATTATTGGAAAACAAAATCGTGAATAAATTGAGCTCTCCAAGGAGAGTTCGAATTAAAGATAAACGTTTGAATCAAAGGTGTATTTTAAACGATCATGACCTTCCTTGTTCACTCTGTTGACAATTTACACTTACAAACGATGAAAAATCATGTTGCTGTCAGTAGGGAATAAATGAACGCATGTTTTTGGTTCAATTGTGATGATGGTGTTACTGGTTATGTATCAACTTATCGAAACTCTTTAAACGAGATTTTGCTATATCAACTTATCGAAACCCTTTAAAGACGAGATGTTGATGGTTATTATAAACTTACCGAAAACAACCTTTAAGCTGGTTATATCAACTTATCTAAATCCATTTAACTACGAGATGCTGCTAGTTAGGCCTATATGAACTTATCAAACCTTTCAAAGACGAGATGTCGGTGGTTGTATAAACCGAAAAACCTTTAAGCTGGTTATATCAACTTATCTAAACCCGTTTAACTACGAGATGCGGCTAGTAATACCAACTTATTATGGTTAGGCTATATCAAACTTTCCGAACACCCCTTTAAGCAAGGTGTTGCTATAGTTATATCAATTTATCGAAACCCCCTTTAAATACGAAATGTTGCTGGTTATATCAACTTATCGAAAAACCCTTTAAGTAATATAAGTAAATACCCATAATCCCCACACTCGCATGACCACGTGTCACTATAGGGTCTAAGCCACACTCGCCTCCCCAAGTGTAATGATATGCAAATGCTGATGCAGCAAATTGCCTCAGCTCGGTTTCCCTCCCTCCAAAGTAACACCGATTCATACTACTTGCCCGAGGGGCCGACCACGAGGTCTTAACCCCGCGGTGTCTCGTGGCACACGGGGAGGTTCCGTGCCTGGTGGGGCGTCCTGTAAACCCCCGTGTACACCTGGCCGGTGTAAACCTATACACATGACGAGAGGGCAAAACGCTGATCACCAAGTCCATTGATTATACCCTCTTTGCGAGGGATCCCTGAATACGTGGATTGCTTCTGGAAAAAATATCGTGGTTGTTAATTACAGCGGGGTCTGCCCTGACCAGTGTTAAAGACCAGCTGGCGAGCATTTTAAGTCATAATAACAATGTGTTCAGAAGTTTGGTAGTTTTCTTTTGAACGGAAAGCAAATTTGTTTACGGACTGACTTACACAAATTAATTTTCATTTTGTTCTTTTCCACACTAAGCACAAATAACAACACAATATATAAATATGTTATAATAGTTATTTTGTGTTCAATAATGAATCTGCAAACATTTGCCGAATTGAAAATCTTACTTTGTGAAAAAATTATGAATAGGTAAAACTGCAAATAGCAGATTTAATAGTAGTTTACAGCCTATTAGCCTTTACAAAAACAGTTTACACCCCCACACCAGCTCTGTGTTGTATACACTCTTTTGACATTCCTTTATTCTTTGCACTTAGGAATTTGTTTTGTTCTTCAATACTGTAAAAACACTGTGTGGACGTGTGATAGTGTTTCTATCCCTGTGGACTTCTTTTGTTCCCAGGTCCACACTTCGTATATAAAATTATACCTACCCCCCCCCCCCACACACACACATGTTTGTAAATCCCGCTTACCGAGGACTTCTCTTTGTTCTCCCATTGTTTGGACTTGGTTTTATTTAGCGACGTCCCCATTGGTTTTGTACACGAAAGTGAAGCGAGGACGTCCTCGCTCTGTCAAACACCGGATCCCTTTTTGTTAAAGTCCTCGGTTTCAACGGGTAGACACGCTCAATCTTACGGATCGGTTTTGTGGGGTCCTGCTATTGTTCTGACCCGAAGAATTTGAAGAATTCCTCTATGGGGTCCATGTTGAACAGAGACAAACTTTGTGGGGTCCATCGATCCCATTGTGTAAAAGACCCCAGAAGGGCCCTTCCGTAAGCCAATAAAACCAGCAGACGTCATTAGGAGAATGCACCCACCAGTGAAACTTACTTTTCCGGTGAGCATCATGACAAAATATGAAATGAGAACTCAAGATGGATGGAGTAAAAGATGGGAACACTATTTCCAGTTTCCTTTAAAACCAACACGCTAAAAATAAACGTTTACAAATTCCTTCTGCGGAAAACATCACGATAAGCCTATTCTAATTTCAATCTCTGAAGATCGCCCGCACGTCTTTTCGAAGAAACTAGTACAAGACCTCCGATATTCATGATAAAAAGGTACGCTCACTTTTTAAAGAGTAGAGTTTTTCCCCCGGTTGCGATAACCATCTACCTTGTTTGTACAGGTACACACTGTTGTTGACTTTATAACTTTTCAGACTGAGGGTATTATATGTTCACCTGATGATCGGGTCCAGCCGATGGCCAACAAAATAAGAAAATTATATCTTGTGAATTTATCTGGTTTTCTGGGATTAGGGGTGTTGTGTAAACCGGAGTAGCCGAAAGGTCGAATATATAACGCCGGAATGGGGGGGGCTTCGACCGATGAAGGGGAGCGCGTGATGCGGGGATCGTCAGCACATTGCCCTGGCGAGAAAACGGCTTGGCTGACACGCTTGAGGGCCGAATTAACTTCACCCATGGACTTCTTCCTCTTTGTGAATGCGGTACTAAGGCCTTCCCCGATCATATTCTAATCCAGATCATATCAAGCACGGCGAGGAAACACGATCACTGATGATAAAAAAAAAGTGAGGGGGAAGGAGGGGGTAAGACACGAAAGCGGTCAAGACAGTCATGTATAATGGTTATTGGAAACTGCGGATGCCATGGGATAAAGACGAGATAATAGACCGGTTCGTAGATTCCACCATGGGAACAATTTGGTTGGATGGTAACTGTGGAATAATCTCTTTTTTTTAAACAGTACTGTTGAGATTTCGAAGTGTACCAACATTTGCACGGGTAAATTAAAGGCACTGAACACGTTTGGTAATTGTCAAAGACTAGTGTTCTCACTTGGTGTATCCCAACATATGCATAAAATAACAAGACTGTGAAAATTTGGGCTCAATTTATTGGTCATCGAAGTTGCAAGAAAATGATGAAAGAAAAAACACCCTTGTTGTACAAATTTGTGTGCTTTCAGATATGAATAATAAAAACTTCTTGCAAGAAGTTTTTATTATTTTAGTGAGAAATTACCTCTTTCTCAAAAACTATGTTACTTCAGAGGGAGTCGTTTCCTACAATGTGTTATACTATCAACAGCTCTCCGTTGCTTTTTACCAAGTAAGTTTTTACGATAATATTTGTTTTGAGTCATAACCAAACGTGTACGATACCTTTAATGCAGGAATTATTAAGTAAATCTAACTCGATGTATCCCCGTCTGTGCGAAGCTTGACCTTTTGAGATGAAACGGTATTGTATCAAAGAAAATAAAACATAAATAAATGAAATGCAATTAATTAAATTCTACGAAATACCAGTTTCCTATAATACGAAAATGTTTTAAAAAGATGAGAAAATGAAGTATCACGTCACGCAGGCATCGCATTAATTGTCTATGTAAGTATGTTCGATTAAAAGTATAAACTCTTAAGCATTGGGGTCAAGAATACTAAAGTATTTAACAATTTTGTTTACTTGATAATTTTGCGATAAACATTGTGCACTTAGTGTTTCTTGAGATTATTCTTGATATAATCCTCGATGTAAAGCATTAAATCTATTCTGGGCTGCTATATAGCGCTTTATCACACCCCTAGGGGCGTATCAAGGCGCTCAGTATTTTTCCCTGCAAGATATGCGGAGCTATGTTTTGAAGTATGAGACCTATTCCTTTATAGCACCATGTAATGGTTTACAAAGTGCTGTGGCGCAATATGCTGCCGATCAAACCAGGAACATCGGGGCGAAGCCCTTCTCTTTATGATAAAGTGCACTGGGTTCTTTTACGTGCATTACACAACAAAAGGTCCCCTAATGCTTTACGTCCCATCCGAAGGACGCAGCAATAATGGTTAGGTGTCCTGCTTAACGACACAAGTGTCACGACCGGAACTCGAACCCATACTCTGCTAATCAGAAACACCCGGGCTTGAGTCCGGTGTCGCGGTTTCAGCTTTCCGGCTTATTCAGTTTTCCGGATGACCAAACACGGTAACATTACGTCATGCCTGCGCACAGCAAGCGAAAGTAGTCCATTTTAGTGCCGCACTGAGTCTTCTGCGTTGCTACTCTCTTTGGTAGCTAGCTGTCATGGCGGCGTCCATGAGTACATCGAGCGGTGAACGCGTGGATCGTCTAAGAGAATTTTGTGAGAAGACCGATCGCATTATCCATTATTTAACATAGCGGTACATATAAAGAAGGATCTCCAGAGAGTCAAAAGAGGCTTGTCCGCTCGCGGCGGTATTTTCTGACGAATTTTAGAGCACGGGAGACCATGACTATACAGCGTGCAGAAAATGCCCGGCTACGTCACCCGGAAAATTGAATACGCCGGAAGGTTGAAACCGCGACACCGGTGTTCTTAACCGCTCGGCCACGACACGCCACAACAACTGCTCATAATATACATGAATCGAGCTGATCTCTCGTTACCGGACAGGCTTGGTGGTCCGCTGGTTAATACATCAAATTCACCTAAGACACCTGGTACTGCACTCTTAAAAACTCCCGGGTCAGGAACTGACCCGGATTTCGGGTTCCATGGTGCCTGACCATTTTGGAGTCAGTACCACCCGGAATCTGTGTCAACATGACCCAGAAATGAGTCAAACGGACGCAAACATGTCCGAGTTAAAATCCCATTTTAAAACAAGTTTACGGGTCAGCCTGACCAAGAAAAGGATCAGGCTCCCTGTAGGACCTAAAATCCGGATCAAAATCTGACCCGTTTTTTGTTTGGAGTGTGTGTTTACCTGTCTGCGCTTACGGAGCCCTGTAAAGCTAATTAATCTAATCGTTGAAATGGCCCTGCCTTATTGCGGGGGTTGTGGGTTCGATTCCCAACCAAGTAGTATGCCTGTGGATTTGTTTCCCGCAATACTATCAAAAGTATTGATGTATTTAAGCTTAATTAGCACCACTGAATATATAATTTTTTTAACTCCTCAATTTCTACACCTTGTTACACTGACATATTATAT
>CM037458.1:16819062-16854391 GCA_021014325.1 Plazaster borealis | reverse complement strand
GGGGTTTTCTTTTAATAGTAAGTGAGAAAACCTTGCATAATATGATGAAAAACTTGTAGTCCTTCATGTAATAACCAGGTGATAAATTTGCGGGAGTTATCCACAGGGCCCAATTATCCAGAGCTGATAAGCAGAAAATGTATTTGTTAAGCAAAAATAAGCGAGTGACCAGTCAAAAACAACATACATTACATTGTAATTTGGCTGGTAACCTGTTTTTACTTAGCAAATTTGTACTGTTCACAGTTACGTTAAATTTTGCCCTCTACGGCTTAGCCAGGTATTCTTTATTCCTAATCAAACAAAGTATATATCTTCTCTTTACGTTAAGCTGTATATTATATCAATGGTTATTAATACATAGGGAGTTATCGAATCTGAATAAACATGTGCTCATTTTATATCCCAAATAATATATAAATTTTAGCCTTTTTTTCTTAATTATTTTGGTTAAAATTCAGGAGTGTAATTTTAAACGGTCCAGAAAATTGTTCGAGGAAAAGAAATCACAAAACAAAAACAAAGAAGTCAATGTTGGAGGATACCAAATTATACAACATGAATACATTTTAATGAAAAGGTGTGTGCGTATGTATCCTATATCATTACCATGTACACATAGCTCTAATATCAGTGTTTTCCTTGAATCTAAAAGAAACCCCTCAAACGCACAGATTGTTTTTTGATAACTGCATCGCATGTAATACTAGTTTATCGTATTATTTTGTACACTGTAATCATTGGTAATAACGCCATTGCACCATTTGGTTCACACTGTTGTACTTCATAAAACGATCATTATAACAATATCGCAGCCCCCATAGAAAGCAAACCATAACAACAACATTTATATCGTTAAGATTTATGTAATTAAACATTTATGGTTTATTGAGACAGTTTTTTTCTGAATGATTTTGATGTTGTCATTCATCACATCAAATCACTTGAAAACAAATTATGTTAAGACAAATCCATTCCAATCCGGTGCTATTCTACAATATAACATTATTTAGTGGGTTTTTAATTTAATGATTGGGCTATCGGTTCGTTTGACGTAGGCCTACTCGGAGGTATTTCGTCCAAATTTTAAAACAAATCAGAATTTGTTTTACATTTTTCAAAAATAAGATTTGAAAATGTAATTTCACATTCCTCATAAAGAGATTCGGTCAATGAGGTGGCAGTTCGTTGATACAACGTAAAAACGAAAAAAAAAATGAAATAGTAATTGACGATACCATTTCATTTCCAAAAATTATTGAAATGTTCTTCACAACATCCCTGTAGTTCAACTACAATTGTTTCAAGGGTAACGTCTTATAAGGGGTTTCATTAATATTTCAAGGCATTTTCCAAATACATGTATGTTTGACTCGGTACAGTGATTTCTTAAGACAGTGTACTTTGGTCTAGTCCCTCATCCCACATCCCCACCATGTACGATTTCGTGATATAACGTTGCCCCAATTTAGCGCTGCTGTCAGGTATGACTCTCTTGACAGTGTGCAGAATTGCATTGCCGTCTGGTGTGTAGTCGGATGGTCTTGATTTCTGAGATACCTGTCGAGGGAGAGTTCATGACCTGGAACATTGGGGCACCTTTCCCCCAACGGTAACAAGAAATTGCTTTTCGGTACCAGTAAACTGTCTCGTCTCTTCCGCACACTAAGTGTTTGATTGATATATGCTGACATTGTGGTTTCGAGTGTTGCAGCGGAAAATGTGTCATCATGACGGTGAAAAATCGCACTTCAGAATGTTTGTGTTTTGACTGGAAGTTTGTATCAGCAATTAACAACTTATATCCAATCGGTAGACATTATCATTTTCGTAAAAAAAATGAAAAATTTCGATGTTATGCTGTTTTGTACTTGAGAAAAGTATTTTGAAAATATTCAATATTTATGAAATTGTACCATGTCGTAATCAATATCAAATCACCTGTTACCAAAGGAAAAATGTTTCTAGATGTACCGTAAGTCAAAAAATTAATATTAAATCAAATGCATCTAAAATACCGTCAACCGTTAATAGTATACAGGTGACGTGCGCCATGGCTGTCGCTTATTTATAATTGTCTTGTCACGAGGGTTAGTGGACCTCATGTTGCTTTTGTATTCAATTGATCATTAACTGGAAAAAAAAAACATACGTGGATTTTGGCTTTATATATAACTATACGTGTGCTGCTCATAAAGAGGCATGCATGGTGTCAGTATTATGTTGACCAATAATTGTTGATGTTCAGTGAGCCTGAGACACAATATGGTCTTCAGTACACTGTACATGATTGGTCGACAATTTGTCTGATTCGTTTATTGTGCGTGACTGCTATTTTAAAATAGATGTTACAAATCAATGAAGGTAAATCTGTCTAAAACTTGATTCATGTATGCATCTTCCTATCGCAAATAATGTCATGGAATGGAGTATTGTTCAGTATTTACCGGTATATAAAATGAAGTTGATGTTATTGTAAGGTTTGATGCCAAAAATGTTGCTAAATCTTTATCTACATTTTGGACATAGGCCTAACCCTTTATGTAAACTGCACTCGTGTAAATTAAACATCATGATTGTAATATTGTGAATCTCTACTGTCGCCATCTTGGTCATTCTACTTGTGAGCCTGCACTCACGTACCAACAGAAACATACACAATAAATCTGGTTTCGATTGACTAGAAAGATGGGCTTCGGAAGACTAGTATAAAACCCAAGGTGGCTACAGTATTACGAGATCACAAATCAGGCAAAAATAAAACAATACCTACCCTCTGTATGATCAACTGTGGTTTTTATTGTATAACCATACATATTAAAAAAGAGTTGTTGGGCGATACCACACCGATGGTGCTGAATAAAAAATTGTTGTCAATTAATTTAATATTTTAGACTTCATGCCCTTTATTACTGGTTGTGTTCGGTGATTAAACAAGGGTTCTTAAAAAGAAACACATGCCAACTTGAATTATGGCTGGTAGGCCTACATGTAGCCTACCTGAGAGTAAAATACAAACACACAATAATGACAGCTCTCAAGACAGTCTATGCAAGATTTTAAAGAACTGGACAATCTCAAAATAAAAGCATTTTTAGATACTTAGGTTTTTTTTTTTTTTTTTTTAAATGAAACCGGAAAATATATCAGTTTCAAAGCAATTTTAATGGAAAAGCGAACACAGAATGTCAATAGAGAGTGTGCGACATAAATGGGATAAATTTTCATGTGTTTGTATGAACTGTCATCAATGAGGCATGAGTTACCAGAGAGATGAGCTGCACGTAACACCATTAAAAGTTTATCTGTCTGACAAAGTATTTTAGTAAATTTATCAACATAAGGAAGCACATAACCAGGGTTGATGCTTATTTTGCCGATTTTCCACAAAATGGCAAAATCTGTAACAATTTTACAGCTTATTGTATGAATGCATAGGTGTACATGTCGGTGAACAAGCCCGGGCCTGAAAGCTGTGTTCCTTGCTCTATGATTATTATCTTCTATTCTGAATGGTAGATAGCCATCATTTGTTTGTAAGATTGTGGGTCACGCTGCATTCGTCGTTAGTCAGTTTATTTTGTTTCCATTCACTGTCGATTTTCATCCCTTCCCATTTTGCTCTCTTGCACGCTAAACCACATCATGCGCAGGGGCCAATTTCAAAGCGCTGCTTGACGGTAAGCAAATTTTCGTGCTTACTGCAGAGAAATTTGCTTAAAGGCACTGAACACGTTTGGAAATTGTCAAAGACCAGTGTTCTCACTTGGTGTATCCCAACATATGCATAAAATACCAAGCCTGTGAACATTTGGGCTCAATTGGTCATCGAAGTTGCAAGAAAATGATGAAAGAAAAAACACCCTTGTTGTACAAATTTGTGTGCTTTCAGATAGGAATAAAAACTTCTTGCAAGAAGTTTTTATTATTTTAGTGAGAAATTACCTCTTTCTCAAAAACTACGTTACTTCAGAGGGAGTCGTTTCCTACAATGTTTTATACTATCAAAAGCTCTCCGTTGCTTGTTACCAAGTAAGTTTTTACGCTAATATTTGTTTTGAGTCATTACCAAACGTGTACGATACCTTTAAGCGTAAGCGTATTTCACAGGTTAGCAAGAAAATAAGGCAGCCAGCTTACGCGTTCATCATGGATTTGCACTGTTACGTCATTCATTTTCATACAGTTAGCAGCGCTATGAAATGGAAACTCGTGCACTAAGCACAAAAACGGCCGTTAAGCAGCTCTATGAAATCGGGCCCTCGCAGAATACAATTCAATACATTTTGTTTATTCTTCCCTCTAATCAAATGGCTACAATTTACTTGGATGTGATAAAACAAACAAAAATGAATAATTTGCACTTTGCAATTTTTTGAGGCAATAATTTCATCCATTGAAAGATGGAATATGTTCCAATCAACTCGGCTTCGGTCGGCTCATTGAGTGGAAAATTCCATCATTTCAAATCCTTAATTTCACCCTGAACGCATATACGCACATTAATGCACTTCATGTCGACCAGTAAAGCAGTCCCCAATATTATAAACTTAAAATTCAACCATTTTAAGAATACAATATTTTGATATTCATGATGTTTAAAGTCGGTATAAAATCTTGCTATGTATTAGTGCAATCCTTCAGAAACATAAAACGAAAAAGAAAACACCAATATTTCCCGCGGTATCTTTTACTTTGTTTACTTTATTATCATCTCTATAATTTCATTTACATGTAGCTTTGTGGTTTACTTTCTTTGGTTTAATACTGTGGACAACAGTGGATCTTTTACCAAGCAAAGAGGACCATCGTCGTGCCAATCCTGGGCTCGATTTCACAAAGAGTTAAGATTGATCGTAACTGCAAATCCATCGCAGTTGCTTAGCAAAGAGTGATGTCACAATACAAATCACTATGGTACTGATAACTCATCTTCAGATGAATCATAGTGCCTTGTGAAATCGACCCCTCGGACTGTAAAAAACTGCCATACTCGCATCTGGGATAAAGAAAATTATTTGTGGTTACCCCCTATACACCGATGTGTGATAAACGCTGTGTGGGGCCTACTATGTATACTCGTGGGTTCGAATCCCACCGAGTAGAATGCCACAGGAAGCAGAAAGTACAGAGTAGGCTACACAGGGCTTATCACACATTGGTGTAAGGGTAAAGTGACATAATAATAAAGGCATTATAGATGGATAGAGACACCCAAAAGCACACACTCGTTTGTCACTTGACACAGAGTTGCATTGTCTACAATCAAAACAGACAGTCTTTGATATTATAAAATAAAATCACTATACACGTGTAGCAATAACTACACAGACATGTGTATCAAAAGTGTGCGTACGCTAAATGCAACTATTCTAGTTAGTCCCTTGGTTGGCAACTATTGATTGACTCTACGACAGTATTTATCTCAAACTATAGACAGTTGCCGAACATACCGGTACTTCAGTTAAAAATAATTAATACACAATATTTTGCAGAGGACATAAAATCCTATTTTGGAAGGTATGTAATCGGTTGGACTCCCTCCCATGGCAGACGACCCAGAGGAAGACACAAACCACCTATGCCATGGAGACACACTTTGTCACGATACAGGCTTCCTGAAGGAAGAACTACAGGTTGCTATGGAGGAGAGTGGAGAGCCATTATCCGGCAGAAATCACCGAATGAAGCAAGTACCGTAAGCAAGTAATTGGTTGAAATCATGATAAGGGGTAAACGATTCTGGTGGTCTCAAAATGAGTTACTTGTGTCCAAACACCAGTATGAACACAGCATAAACATGCTTTCGATTCTCGAAAGCACTTTACCGTATAAACCGTTCGCCGCACAGCACATGCTTGCTGTAGTCTTCAAGCAATAGCAAGCATTTTTTAATAGTCTCCGCACACCAATAGCATTTGCCATGCACAGGCCCGAGTATCGCTAAAACGATCGTTTGATTAAGACCTTATATCAACTCAATGGCCTTTTATTTTTCCCATCTAAGTCCGACAATCTCTGGGTATCATTGGTCACACCTGACACGTTTAACCAATATCTATTAATTCACCACTCTCTGTAGCTTGGAGCATCAGGTGAGTCATGTTGATGGCCTACTCCAGACAACGCAGCGCGTGTCTGCTCATCCACAATTCAACTTAAACATGCAACAGAACTCCCCGTCACTAATTTCTACCACTCAAGATATTCACAAACTTCCCACGACCTTTCCTGCCTTCTCAGGATACTGTTTCACTGTCTACACGTGACGCCTTGGCCATATTACTTTCTGGTCGATAAGGATCAGCTAGACTATATGTATTTTTCTTTAGGGCGAAAGGAGCAATCCGAAGGGAGCGATCCGATGGGAGCAATCCAATGGTAGTGATCCGATGGGAGCAATCCGTGGGAGCAATCCGATGGGAGCGATCCAATGGTAGTAATCCGATGGGAGCGATCCAATGGGAGCGATCCAATGGTAGCGATCCGATGGTAGCGATCCGATGGGAGCAATCCGATGGTAGCGATCCGTGGGAGCAATCCAATGGTAGCAATCCGATGGTAGCTATCCGGTAGTAGCTATCCGATGGGACCAATCCGATGGGAGCGATCCGTGGGAGCAATCCTATGGGATCAATCCGATGGGAGCAATCAGATGGTAGCAATCCGACGGGAGCGATCCGATGGGAGCAGTCCGATGGGAGCAATCCGATGGGAGCAATCCGATGGGAGCGATTCAATGGGAGCAATCCGATGGGAGCAATCCGAGGGGAGCAATCCGATGGGAGCAATCCGAGGGGAGCAATCCGATGGGAGCGATCCAATGGTAGTAATCCGAGGGGAGCAATCCGATGGGAGCAATCCAATGGGAGCGATCCAATGGTAGTGATCCGATGGTAGCGATCCGATGGGAGCAATCCGATGGTAGCGATCCGTGGGAGCAATCCGATGGTAGCGATCCGTGGGAGCAATCCAATGGTAGCGATCCGATGGTAGCTATCCGGTAGTAGCTATCCGATGGGACCAATCCGATGGCAGCGATCCGTGGGAGCAATCCGATGGGATCAATCCGATGGGAGCAATCAGATGGGAGTGATCCGTGGGAGCGATCCAATGGGAGCAATCCAATGGTAGCGATCCGATGGGAGCAATCCCTGGGAGCAATCCGATGGGAGCGATCAGATGGGAGCGATCAGATGGGAGCGATTCCATGGGAGCGATCGATGGGAGCGATTGATGGGAGCGATCCAATGGGAGCAATCTGATGGTAGCAATCAGATGGGAGTGATCCGTGGGAGCAATCCGATGGGAGCAATCCAATGGGAGCAATCCAATGGTAGCGATCCGATGGTAGCTATCCGATGGTAGCTATCCGATGGGAGCGATCCGATGGGAGCGATCCAATAGTAGCGATCTGATGGGAGCAATCCGATGGGAGCGATCAGTGGGAGCAATCCAATGGGAGCGATCCATGGGAGCAATCCGATGGGAGCAATCCGAGGGGAGCAATCCGATGGGAGCAATCCGATGGGAGTGATCCGATGGGAGCGATCCCATGGGAGCGATCTGATAGGAGCAATCCGAGGGGAGCAATCCCATGGGAGTGATCCCATGGGAGCGATCTGATAGGAGCAATCCGAGGGGAGCAATCCGAGGGGAGTAATCCGAGGGGAGCAATCCGATGGGAGCAATCCGATGGGAGCGATCCGATGGGAGCAATCCGATGGGAGTAATCCGAATGGAGCAATCCGATGGGAGCAATCCGATGGGAGCAATCCGATGGGAGCAATCCGATGGGAGCGATCCGATGGGAGCAATCCGATGGGAGCAATCCGATGGGAGCAATCCGATGGGAGCGATTCGATGGGAGCAATCCGATGGGAGCAATCCGATGGGAGCAATCCGATGGGAGCAATCCGATGGGAGCAATCCGATGGGAGCAATCCGATGGGAGCAATCCGATGGGAGCAATCCGATGGGAGCAATCCGATGGGAGCAATCCGATGGGAGCAATCCGATGGGAGCAATCCGATGGGAGCAATCCGATGGGAGCAATCCGATGGGAGCAATCTGATGGGAGCAATCTGATGGGAGCAATCCGATGGGAGCAATCCGATGGGAGCAATCCGATGGGAGCAATCCGATGGGAGCAATCCGAGGGGAGCAATCCGATGGAAGCAATCCGATGGGAGCAATCCGATGGAAGCAATCCGATGGGAGCAATCCGATGGGAGCAATCCGATGGGAGCAATCCGATGGGAGCAATCCGAGGGGAGCAATCCGATGGAAGCAATCCGATGGGAGCAATCCGATGGGAGCAATCTGATGGGAGCAATCCGATGGGAGCAATCCGATGGGAGCAATCCGATGGGAGCAATCTGATGGGAGCGATCAGATGGGAGCGATTCCATGGGAGCGATCGATGGGAGCGATCCAATGGGAGCAATCCGATGGTAGCAATCAGATTGGAGCAATCTGATGGGAGTGATCCGTGGGAGCAATCCGATGGGAGCAATCCAATGGGAGCAATCCAATGGTAGTGATCTGATGGTAGCTATCCGATGGTAGCTATCCGATGGGAGCGATCCGATGGGAGCGATCCAATAGTAGTGATCCGATGGGAGCAATCCGATGGGAGCGATCAGTGGGAGCAATCCGATGGGAGCAATCCGATGGGAGCGATCCAATGGAAAGCGATCCAATGGAAAGCGATCCAATGGGAGCGATCCGATTGGAGCGATCAGATGGGAGCAATCCGATGGGAGCGATCCAATGGGAGCGATCCATGGGAGCAATCCGATGGGAGCAATCCGAGGGGAGCAATCCGATGGGAGCAATCCGATGGGAGCAATCCCATGGGAGCGATCTGATAGGAGCAATCCGAGGGGAGCAATCCCATGGGGGTGATCCCATGGGAGCGATCTGATAGGAGCAATCCTATGGGAGCAATCCGATGGGAGCAATCCGATGGGAGCAATCCGATGGGAGCAATCCGATGGGAGCAATCCGAGGGGAGCAATCCGAGGGGAGCAATCCGATGGGAGCAATCCGATGGGAGCAATCCGATGGGAGCAATCCGATGGGAGCAATCCGATGGGAGCAATCTGATGGGAGCAATCCGATGGGAGCGATCCGATGGGAGCAATCTGATGGGAGCGATTTGATGGGAGCAATCCGATGGGAGCAATCCGATGGGAGCAATCCTATGGGAGCAATCCGATGGGAGCAATCCGATGGGAGCAATCCGATGGGAGCAATCCGATGGGAGCGATCCAATGGGAGCGATCCATGGGAGCAATCCGATGGGAGCAATCCGAGGGGAGCAATCCGATGGGAGCAATCCGATGGGAGTGATCCGACGGGAGCAATCCCATGGGAGCGATCTGATAGGAGCAATCCGAGGTGAGCAATCCCATGGGAGTGATCCCATGGGAGCGATCTGATAGGAGCAATCCGATGGGAGCAATCCGAGGGGAGCAATCCGATGGGAGCAATCCGATGGGAGCGATCCGATGGGAGCAATCCGATGGGAGCAATCCGATGGGAGCAATCCGATGGGAGCAATCCGATGGGAGCAATCCGATGGGAGCAATCCGATGGGAGCGATCCGATGGGAGCAATCCGATGGGAGCGATTTGATGGGAGCAATCCGATGGGAGCAATCCGATGGGAGCAATCCTATGGGAGCAATCCGATGGGAGCAATCCGATGGGAGCAATCCGATGGGAGCAATCCGATGGGAGCAATCCGATGGGAGCAATCCGATGGGCGCAATCCGATGGGAGCAATCCGATGGGAGCAATCCGATGGGAGCAATCTGATGGGAGCAATCTGATGGGAGCAATCTGATGGGAGCAATCTGATGGGAGCAATCCGATGGGAGCAATCCGATGGGAGCAATCCGATGGGAGCAATCCGATAGGAGCAATCCGAGGGGAGCAATCCGATGGGAGCAATCCGAGGGGAGCAATCCGATGGGAGTAATCTGATGGGAGCTATCCGATGGGAGCAATCCGATAGGAGCAATCCGAGGGGAGCAATCCGATGGGAGCAATCCGATGGGAGCAATCCGATGGGAGCAATCCAATGGGAGCAATCTGATGGGAGCAATCCGATGGGAGCAATCTGATGGGAGCAATCCGACGGGAGCAATCTGATGAAAGCAATCTGATGGGAGCAATCTGATGGGAGCAATCTGATGGGAGCAATCTGATGGGAGCAATCTGATGGGAGCGATCCGATGGGAGCAATCCGAGGGGAGCAATCCGATGGGAGCAATCCGATGTGAGCAAGTGGATGGGAGCAATCCGATGGGAGCCATTCAATTGGACCAATTCAGCGATATCTCCATCAATTACTTCACCTGAGGGGAACTCGAAAACTATAGTGGCCTGTTACACCAAAAAGAGGAGTCAATGTATAGACCATGTATAACCCGTGACATCACACTTACAAAAGAACCACATAGCAGGGGCTCGCAGGCACAATTTGTACATAATACAATAGGAGAAAGCACAGTCAAATTCAACTAAGGATAGGAGGAACTTGTATAGATGTTATTTTTAAAATTAGGCCCCACTTATTCATTTCTTATAATGATATATTAAAATGTAAAGTGTCTTATATGACCATTGTAGTATCTTTCCTACCAGGAAATGCACTGGAATGCAGAAGGTATTTCAGTCTTTTTTAAACAAGGTGACATGGTCTATAGCCAATGTGCTTGGATATATTTTAGGGCATTATGTAGAATGTTTAATACTTGACAATGGTCTAATGTCTGGAAGCAGACCAACCAGCAAAATATTTGTCTTATTCCCTGTTATCAATAGCATTAAACATTGCGGCTATCATTACGCTGAAAGGAATCAGACCATTTCGCCGTTCAATCCTCTGCTTTGCTGTATGATTGGTTATAGTCTGAACCATGGTTGGGGTATACTATTGCATGAAGGGATTGTTCAGCTTTGTCTTGTGAATGAAAACAATAAGGAACGGAAATCTACTTTTGTTACGGGTACTTGTTTTGTTTCTGTCCCTTTCAAGTTCTGTGAGCAGGCTGACTGGCCACAAGGGGCATTGCTTGTTTTGCCAATGAGGGATAATGATCGAACTACGTAGATTTGTCACCAAACTCAGACAGAGGACCCACCGCCATTATTTGTTTATTTACCAAAGCATCAATGAAAGAGTTCCGGTCTGGACGGGTCACTGTACTCTTAAAACCACAGCCAAGTTCACCATGTGTATTGCACCATGCTAAGGTGCCACCCACGATTTACTATGCATATCCTGTACCCATTGCAGTTTTTTTTTATTTTTGTCGCACTTTTGATGAATATTATCCTGTTGTTGTTTGTAACTGGCTGCTTATTCACGATGTATCCGCCACTGCGAACACACAACAACTCCACATGGTCTGAAAGGTTTCACTCCACCGTTGAAACTAGAATTTGATTCGTGATAGCAAAACAGTTTTCTTTTAACACTTTTTTTGAATAATCGGATAAAAATGTATTAAAGTTTGTCCATAAAGCGTACAGCTAGCTAGCTAGGATGGTAAACTACCTATAGTTTGTCCATCAAATTCACGCGTGAATTTTGTCATGAATATTGGCGTCAATATTCACGACTTGGGCAGCAGTCATGATTTTGGTCTTGATTGGCGTCAGAATGTACGACTTGGGGGCACATGTCATGAATTTTGTGGGAAATATTGGCGTCAATATTTACGACTTAGGGCACATGTCGTGACTTTTGTCATGATTTTTGACGTATTTTATGTGCGATGTCCCTTTAGGGCCATCATACAAGGGGAATAAAAGTAAATGTGCTTCAACGATTGCAGATTGATCTGTTTGAAAGAAATGATTACGTAATGGCAATGACGTACTGTCTTCTGATGTACACGGACGTGGTATTTCTCGCAGTTTCGTACGTTCATTTACAGATTGTGCGTTCACGATCGCGGAAAAAATAAATAAAATCTCTACTGCAAAGAGATGTAGAGGCCTACACAATGTTCAGCTTTTACTTAGGTTTGTATATAGCTCTATGGTTTGTGCACAAATATGGACGCACCCACACGGCTTCAAAACACAGAGTTTTGTTCTCGTTTACTTTGTGCTTGTATTTTCTCTTGGGTTTTGTTCTCTGGTTTTCAAAGTTTTTTTAAAATTAAAATATGTTTTAATTGTTTTTAACGATCCAGCTCTACTAGGGCTGCGAGGTTAGTATGTAGCAAACAAATAATATTATAAAATAAGTGTCGATCACTATTAATCCTTTATACCTTTAACTGACTGAAGATGTAAGATGATTGATCGACCACATTCTCAGTTACTGGGTTTAAGGGTAGGCCTAGTCCCATAACAAAACGGAAAATGTGTATGAACTGGAGAGACGTTCAGCTTTATTCTGGCAAGCCTTGTGGGCATTATCACCCACAATCTATCTATTTTAAGATACGGAGCATCACATTTCTTGCCTCTTCACATCCCTTTTCAAAACGCCTGTCTCCAAGAGAACGTGTTTTGAAAGACGACCACACACAATCTAGTCTTTAACATCACCGATTGCATCTAGAGGCGCCACGTGTCTCTGAGATGCTGAGATTTCAGTCATATCAGGAGGGACTAAAATCGGAAAGCCTGTATGTCAATTTCCTAAGCACAACAAACTCTTGCTAAGCAGACACATAATATACCAGCCAGCTGCAGGCAACATCTGTATTTTGTTTGTTTAAGCCTACAGCTTGATATTTGCTAAACGATATTTTCTGCTTAGCTATCTCAAGTTATGAAAATGTGCCAGTGCCTATCAGAGTACAATGCCACCACGCATTTTGTAGGAGCCTTTATAACAAACAGTACATCATTTGGGCCTACTATCGCCCTGTCTGTTTTAATAAACAAAAACATACGGTAGTTTGTGTTCCTCTGCACTATGACGGACGTCAAAAGAATAGCATATTTTCCGAGAAAATTATGTTCAGTGTAAAAATGACTATAAGAAGAAAAACGGACAAAAAACAGTGCATCTATTTTAAATAGGCCACCGTTTGAAGCCTTTTTGCATGTACATTATGCCGAAACAGTGTATAATCTAGGTCACTGTTGATTACTGATGTAAATTAAATCAAATGAAGATTGATTAAGATCAAATTAAGATCAAATGAAGTAACTGCTGTACATTGAATGCAGCTCCCAGGGAATTTTCATTTTTATCTTAACTTAGGGCCTATTTGATTTGCCTGAAAAAGGACTAGGCTTATGTGCTTTTTTTTGTCTGTACTTATTTCCAATTTTGAAATGATTGAGGGAAAGGCTAAAGAAAACATATACAGAGTATTTCATTTCTATTTCATTTCGTTTCAGTACCGGTATATACCGGTACTGAAACGAACATTTACGACATACAAATGTTGCTTTTAGCCATTTCTCCTGTTTGTCCGTGCACGTGGTATAGACTGTCTATGAATACAAGCACGCATAGGCATTCTACGTCGTTGCAGTATAACTGTTTAAGTTCTTTGACAAGATTTGTTTTATTCCATACTGGGATCGCAGCAGGAAGAGCTGAAATGGGAACGGAAACCATGCTAGTCACCCGCCCAATTATTCTTGCATATTAAAGCTATGGTACAGTTTTAGTAACTCGTGGTTGATACATTTCAGTACAAAACTGATCAGATAAAGGGATTTTTTTGTCAGGGTAGACCATGTCTCTGTTGGTATGTGATTGAAGGTCTAATTTGACTGATGGAAAGGTAACCATTTTCCCAAGTCCATATTTTGATGAAAAAACAAACTATAGGCCTAGGCCCTACTTGTTTTATTTCACTTTTCTCACTTGCAGAGATCTAGGTTAAATTAAACCAACATTGCACAGTACATGTACTTTATTTAATTCGACAGGCAGCAGTCTTGTCTAACTAAGTTTATTTATTTTATTTATTTAAAGTAAGCAAAAAAGTATAGCATTAGTTTTACCAACACTACCCGGTACCAATGCATTGCAATGCCGCCTCTTTTCTTGCCATACCGTTACCGTATCTAACTTGGACTCAATTCAAGCAACAAAATATTTAGAAACATTACCGATTAAACACAATTTTTTATTAAAACATTTAATGTATTGTTAAATAGAATTGAATGAAATTGGTGCAAATAACCAAACCTCAAAGCTTATGGTTTGAATTTTGAAGGAGTTCTCGGAGAGGCAGGACACTACTAAATAAAAGCCAGATTGCACAAATTGTCCAAGCATTCTGTTCAAATCAAATTACAGACCTATAGATGTGTCGGTTACACCCCTATGTTCCGACACCCCTATGTTCCGACACCCCTATGTTCCGACACCCCTATGTTCCGATACACCTATGTTCCGACACCCCTATGTTCCGACACCCCTATGTTCCGATACCCCTATTTCCCAACACACCTACGTATTTTCATATTCCTAACCTAACCCTAACCCTAACCCTAAGTTATGGGAGGGTTTTCGGATTATAGGGTTGTCAGAACATAGGGTGTCGGAATATAGAGCAGTCACCGATGTGTCATTTGATTACAGTCGACGTACATTCTCTTACACGTCCACGGAATCAAGTTACAGTGAAACATAAGAAATGAAAAGCAATTTACATCAAACCCCCAGAATGGTTGAAAGGTTTATCTCTTATAAATAGTTTTAGAAATACTATCAAACTTGATTTGAATGGGTTTTCTGGTGTAATTATTTTACATTCTTTGTTCTACCACTATTAAATACACTCCATTGCATGTCCAGGCTTATTATTGTTGAAATCCCACCCACCATTTTGAAAGATTAAACTTTAAGTATCCATGCTTTGGTAGCAAACCTTTCCTACCATCCCTAGGCTACCAATAATGTTCCCGTATCGTTGTCAAGTGTTCTTAGAAATTAACGTTTTATTGGTATTGCCTGAAGGCATTCAACGTCTCGTTTCGACTTAATAATAAAACACAGAAAGTGTCAAAAGATAGCTGATGTCAACGATTTCTCTTTTAACTCTAATGGGAGAAAGCGATTCCTTGAAACCGTTAGTGTATTTTTCAATGTGTCTGCCCTCTTTGAGATTTGAACCGAAGCCAAAAATTAGCAAAGTTTTTCAAATGGGCATTTATTACGGGCTCAGTACACGGTGGCGGCCACAAAACCATCAACATCCCATGCCCGACCGGTTAAGAAAAACACCGCAGTCACGCTATTTAACCGACTTAATTACCCTTAATGTATTGCTACATCATTGTTAATTACTTAGATTCTATTTTTGTTGACTTGATGCAAGTTTTCTTGTATAGATGAATGAATAATACCGCACAAAATCGTACACCATAAATTGCAACTGATAGGTGATGATTCATTTGAATAGTGAAACAGAAAACTTTAATTTTTTTCGTTTCCCACCCTAAAACGCTGTCGTGAAATGGCCTGGGTTAGGTTGGCTTCTTAACATAGAAAGCATAGATGCAATTACATTTAAAGAAAGACGTTCTCTGTAAATTTCTTTACGTTGGGACAAAAATATACAACTTGTCTTATTCCGTATATAGCTTTGTGTTTGTTACGGCTACCATGAATATGTTTATAATATAGGGAATTGTTCAATGAAGAGTTGAACTTTTGAAGTCAAGGTGACAGTTCCAACAGTTTTGCACAAAGGAACCATCCCTTCCCTGTGGTTCCTTTCAGTGGTAGATGGCGTGATTTTAAAAAGAGATGACATTTATTTTAACTTACAAATTGGACGGGATCGCTCACCCGTCAAAAATCAACTCCTTCTATTGCAAGCCAATACAGCAGTCGCAAGTGGCAATAACTCCTACCCACACAAAACAACAAAACAATAGGGGTAGAACCAGAAATAGTATCGCTGCCAAATAACATCCACTGGCGTATTCAAGTGCATGAAATAACTTCTTCCCCCAAGTGAATAGTTCTGGGTTCCCAAATAGTAATAATCTTATTCACAGTAATCCATCGACACCTCTGATACGATATCCCCAGTGTGAGGTATAGGTAAGCAGCAGGGACTTGGGGCTGCAGGTAACGGGGAGTATACTGACCTTCTCCCCGTCTGGCCAATGGCCTAGCGTTCGCTTCCCTCCCGGTCTCCAAAACCTATTATAGGGCATTTCCAGCTGCTCGTTGTGGCCTACTTTTTCCGCATTGTGCGGTGAAAGGCAACATTGGGAAAGGACAAAATTCAAAAGGTTGACACGTATACTAAAAATATGGTACAGCAAAAGGGATTAAATGGAGATTAAGACGTGAACTAATGGGTGTATGTGGTTTCATGACCTGACGGCCATTGTGCAGTGTCTGACTTCAAGTTCTGTACTACGGGTCGATCACTAATAATCAAGACCAATACAAATTGGACAACACAGTGTTCCTTAAACTCTCCATTCATCATTTACGGTTGGAAATTGTTATTATTTTAATCTTTACACTGCAGGTCATTGGATTTTTTCCGAAACTAACTTCACCATTTGGCTTTAAAGTGTTAAACCATCGGGCAACTATAGGCCTACTAGCATAAACTATATGATGATCCCAGACTCACTTAACGATTCATTTAGAATAAAAGTTTAACAATGAAAATATTTAATGGGAATCATGACATGCATAATGTTTTACGAGATTACGGGGAAATCGATAAAATACTAGAGTTCCTAATATAAACCGATACTAAGGTTTATCTCCAATCCACACGTAAACGTGTTGAGCAGCATATTAGAACCCGGTCTTTTTCCACTCCACCTCAGCACGTAACATGTTGAAGAAAAACAAGTTGACTTGGTTGTGATTATCAAACGTAAAAGGAATGAGATGTTATCTTGGCGAGACAAGGATATCATCACTAGCAATCTCTCATCTCTAAACGCCCACCTCATTTTCCCTGTCCAAGATACGTAAACAAATAAGTGACAATATTCAAGTCAAGGTACCGGTATGCAGCGACAGCATTCTCATGTGTAAAAAGATTTCCACACAAAGACTTACGTCAGAAAACCATGTTAATAGATACCTAAAACCAGATAACCGTTTCGTTACAAAGCAATTTATACCTTAGCGAGGTACAGCTCGACTTGATTAAAAAGCTTCAATCATGCAACAGTCGTTTGTGGTTACTCGGAGTAGACGCAGTCAACATTTTACGGATGGGGAAGTTATGCAGCGTTCCGGATCGCTGATCCAATTTGACGGCTGATTTCAGACTTACGTGATTCGCATTTTTCCCGGGCGTATTTTTAGAGCCATCTAGTTCATTAGGCCTATCTCCAACGTATCTTCTAGTTTGGCAGTGGCATAACTACACATTTTCTTCTTTTTTCTCCCTCACTTTTTTTTTTTTTTTTTTTTTTTTTTGGGGGGGGGGGGGGCCTGAAAATAAATTGTTGTAGGCCTACTTATTATTCTCACTTTTTTTTAGGGAGGGTATAGGCCTACCTTTAGTATTCAATCCAACAATTAATGACCATAAATACTTAATTAGTAAAGAGCACTGGAGAGCTGTTGATATCATGAAACATTGTTAGAAACGACCCCCTTTGAAGTAATGTAAGTTTTAGAGAAAGAGGTAATTTTTCACCATCTGAAAACACACAATTCTATGCAACAAGGGTGGGGTTTTTTCTTTCATTATTTTCAACTTCGATGACCAATTGAGCCCAAATTTTCACAGGTTTGTTATTTTATGCACATGTTGGGATACACCAAGTGCGGAAACTGGTCGTTGACAATTACCAAAAGAGTACCCTGCCTTTACTAGACGGATATCTTTGTTGTTTTTTCTACGCAACAATATTCGTATAGGTGGTGAGAAAATGAGCATTTCACTTTGGAATTGGATACTCGAATGGCAGAAAGGGGGGTTAAACATGTCATAGATGGTGGAGTACTCGAGCTCGATCCACAGAGCAGTTCAGGGTGACTTTTTCTCTCTCTCCCTCTTTCTCTCTCTCTGCGGTGGTCGAGCCCATCAGACTCCACTTTCATTCTTTGCTTCCCCAATGATTTGCACTTTCACTTTCAACTTCACGATCTAAAAATGTGTGAATACTGTTTCGCTAATTTCAAAAGTAATTCAAGTGTGATGTATTTAAATTCAAGACAAGTTCTTACGTCAGGTCTAGATGGTCAACATGAATAACTGTGGCTAATACGGTTAGGATAACACCGGAATAGCAGTCTATCGTCATTGTCTCCTAATGTATCGAAATAGCTGCACATTAACAGAGTCGCGAATGAAACTCAAGAGAAGTAAGCTTAGGCCTATACGTTTTATTTCTCGTTTCTAAAATACGCCGGCCTCTATTAAAAACTATAAAGTGGCGAACCAGCGGGGGCGGGGGCCTTCCCCCTCAGAACCCTTGCCCCCCCCCCGGAACCCTTGCCCCCCCCCCCCCGTCTTGCTTCGTTCCAGAATGAGATCTGAAAAAATGCACAAATGATTGGTTAGATACATGAAATAGGCCTAGCCCCTTCCGTAAACAAATTATGTATTTGCCCCAACTTGCCCCTGGATCGTTTTTAAACCAACTGTCTCGCAACAGACGATACTATCACAATGTTCTGCTTGAATAGGGCATTTCAAAACACTCCAGTCCAAAAACTGTGTCTTGCCAGTTTCTTTGTGTTATTCCACGTTGTTCTTTGCTAGTTATTTACTGTAACTATAGGACAACTTAGTGTTCCCGGTGTACAAATCCCTTGAAACATAACTTAACGTACGCTAACCGAGTTGGAGCCTTGGTAAGAGCTTATAGCAATGTTGGATTTGAGTACAGGGTTTATCCATCTCCCGCTTAATCTAACAAAGACGGACAGTTTGATACTCCACCCATTCCTTGAAGGTGCCGATGGGACGACTCGGATGTTAAACCAAAGCTATTTTACACCCTTCCCCTTGGTGAGGAATAGGGGGCTTTATTCATTAATGAGCTGTCTCCATCATCTTAGATTTGTCTCATCGATGCCCTGATGCTGACATAGACCAAGCAACTGAAATATTTCTAATGGACGATCGGATCGAGACAATACACGATCCATACATCAAATCTAACACTAACAGACAAGCAAAACGACCAACCGACACACCGACAGACAGGGAAAACTTCTTGGGTAAAAACATTGCATAAACCGGGGAATTTCAGATCGAATTATGTCGGTTTTTTGGGGGGGGGGTTTTGGGGGGGGGGGGTTGGGGGGTTTTGTTTGTGTTAATTGTTTGTGTGGTTTTTGTTGTTGTTTTTGTTTGTTTTGGGTTTTGTTTTTGTTTGGGGGTTTTATTTTATTTTATTTTATTTATTGTTTTTGTTTTTGTTTGTGTGTGTGTTGTTGTTGTTTTTGTGGGTTTTTTGTTGTTGTTGTTGTTTTTTTTTTTGGGGGGGGGGGGGGTTTGGGGGTTCAAAGTAAAAACTTTAGATTCTGTTACAGTTATGGTATACTTAGGTTGCGTGCAATTCACCTGAGGAATTTTTCCTAATCCTCGGATACAACAATTTGGCTCGTGTACAAAACATGCCCACATTAGTACCAGTATAATAATATAAAACCCACCAATCTTTCACAAATTCGTAATGCAGAATTACTGTAATTACCAACATAAAGTCTATGGGCAAAATAAGCTGGAATTAATTTAAATGTGATTAATTGTCCAGTCGTATACGAGTTTAATGAACAATATCCTTGCTCTTTTAAATAGTCCAGCCTAACATCTACTGCCCTACTTTCTTGACTGTTTCTTTTAAAAGGCAAATAGCGTGTCTTGAAAAAGAACCGACAGCTTCTAATCGAGGTATAGTACTGATATTATTTCACACGTCTGGTGGACGGTAAAAGGCGTTCATCCTAATTGCTGGAAATGAAACATCCCGATACCTCACCGCATTAGAAAGACTATTATTTCCGACGCTGAAATATGTTTTTAGTGTCACAATCGAGTGAAAACCTCAAATTGTAATATGGATTGTCAGAGTCCATTAATGGAAAGTCAATGTGAACGATAACAGATTCAAACTGGTGTATGACACAGTCCCCGCACTCGTGGGGCTAATGCTTCTATGCACAATACAATAAAGAAAAATCAAATAAATCAAAGGGTATTGAACTCGTCACCACATGAATGAAGTGCATATAGTCGCAGAACTCTCAGTTGAAAAGGGGATACCTGACGTGGGGAAGTTGGGAAAGTAAGAAGGCTCCTACTGGTCTAGGATGCCGGGGGATGAGAGGAGACAGGGCATCACTTCCGGCTCATCTTCTTCAACAGCGCCATGAAGGAGCCTCGGTGGTCGAGTGACTAATGCTGAGACGTGAGATGGGCACTATGTCATGGGTAGTTCCCTTTATTGTTTAACTCTAACGATGATGTAAGGATGGAATGAAAACTCCCTTTGGGATACATGTCTGATGTAAGTGAAGATGAGCTTACTGGATGAACAATGAGCACAATATTAGAAAGAAGAGCACTGACCTTACATGCTATTTTAAAAAGTTGTGTGCCAAATAGCGTGCATACTTTACCGCAACAAAAAGCCGATGCGTCAGTTTTTTTGGTTTAACATGGAACAAAACCCGTAAAGCACAACAACATGGGCAACATTAATAATTGTCAAAAACCAGTATCCGCACTTTGTGTGACCCAACATGACACAAACCTGTGCCAGTTTAAGCTCAATCGGTCATCAGCGAGTCAAGAGAATAAGCGGGGCAAAACGTTATATGTTTTCACTGTTTTTAAACATCCAGTTTACGACTCGAGAGATCGAAACTATATTTGTTTCACTCATTTCTCAAAAACTATAGCATTTCAGGCAAACAAATATTTCAGGGAAGTTTGTCCCCGTCCCTGGTTTCGATAAGAATCAAAGTACCAACGTTTTTATTCAACATTCGGGTTCCTTATTAGTGCATCCATTATTTATAATCAATGAGAGTTTAACGTTCACTTTACTTTTAGGTAGGCCTAATGGTTTATTTATAAATCAAGTGAGGTTACATTTGCAGAGATATCCATGTATAAATTACTCTCTCTGTGAGCTGTGGTGGTTCTGAACTCGACGTTTCAACCAGTTTGCTTTGATCATCTTCAGTGGAGACTGAGTGTATTTTTTAGAAGACCCACAAGTATTTGGAGTTGGGGATGTGTCCGTAGATAATAGGAGATTGATTGGTCGGGAAGAGTGGGAGCCAAATGTCACTAATGTGGAAGCCGATATCTTGAGGTACGGTGTTGTGTTCGTAGATCTCTCTGTCCTCTCTGATCCGTCTGTGGTGCCATGCCTGGATATAGGAGCGATGAGTTCCAAAGCACTCCAGTCTACCTGGTGGTCGGTGAAGTTGGAGTATTTGACGATAGCTGACTTCTCGAAATCTCTCCTTCTTCCTTGTGCTCGATGTTCTCTGAGTCTAGTGTGGAGGTTACGTCCTGTTTTCCAGCTTAACCTGTAGCTGACTTCTCAAAATCTCCCCTCCTCCCGTGAGATCAATGTTCCTCGGGTTTAGTGGCTTCCGTCCGGTTCCCGACCTAAACCTTGCTGCATTCACAGGGAATGTGGTAAACTCCTACACGGGTGGAGGGATCTTGCTTGTCCTTGCGTGATTGAATAGATCGGTGTAGTTTCTTGGGAGCAGAGTGGTAGACCTTGACACCTGCTTGCCTGAAGATACGCTCAAGACGGTGGAAAGGGGGACTGGTGCTAGGGGTGGTTTTTATTTGGGAGAGTATTGGTTTTGGTTTATTCACATTCCACTCGTGGCCCACAGGCCAAACTATAAACAATATTGATGGTACTTGTTTGAGATTGACCTTAGGTATAGGATACCTTTTGGTCGGGGTTGGGGGACGGGATTACTGATCTCGATCTGCTTGGAGTTGTAGTCGTTTCGCTTTAGTGTGATTTTGATGTGTTACTCATGCTGAAGGCTGTACGGGTCATTCATGGGCACGTTGGACTAGGGTGCGGTCGACGGAAGACTTGATGCTTGGGTAATGGAATGATTGCTAGTTCAGGTATCAGTCCGACCCGGTGTGGGTGCATACTGCAAAAACTGGGGTGTTAAATTGATTCTTTCTGGTATCTATATGTGACAACACCAACACGGTGTTATCTGTGGTGGAGTGTGCTCTCTGGTTTCGGCAAGGACATCAAGAAGGGGAATTTTGCTGGACTGCTCTTGCCCTGTGGTGAACTTGATACTGGGGTGTTGCTGGTTGAGGGTCTGCAAAAACTGGAGGAGAGAGTCCAGTCCATGGGGCCATACGATGAAAGTGTCATCTACGTATAGCGAAGCCACAAGCTGTGGGTCGTAGATCAGCGGTGAAGATGTCAGCCAGGATCGGGGTTCATAGGAGATCCCATATGGAGGAGGTCCCAGCTGTCTGCCATGAAATGCAAAACAATATAGAAGAAACACGAGTTAGAAGAAGGCCATTAATTTGATCAGGTGCAAGATCAGTACGACCAGAGAGGTATAGGGGTCATGGGCAAGTCTCTCCTATATGAGGCTAGCATCACCTGTGGGGACGTTGGTGAAAAGAGCCTCGACATCCGAACTTCCCAGGATGTCAAGGGGTTGAATGATCAGGCTGTGGGTGATGTCGATGAACTGGCAGCAGTTGGAAACCATGGTGGGGGTTTGACCCACCAGGGGTTCAATTGCAGGGCAATTTCAATTCATGTCAACATTACTAAAATGAATCATTGTGATATTACTGAAAGAGGACGGACTCCTCGTGTCGCTCATGGAGGGACCGAGTACCTCCGGAATATTTCGCCATATAAACATAAAAATGCATGCTTGTTTGCATCTTCCGTGTATGCGTTTCTGTAATAATGGGCAAACTATAACACGCACAAACCTCTGGCCAGTGATTCACCAATGGCCAATTCAACTGAAAATGGTTATTAGTCACAAGCTCAAAAACGCACCCAGCAGGGGTTATGATCGAGCAGGGCATTCTGGGGGAAATGGAGCGGCGAGACCGTACATCCTCAAGTGAGCAAGGTGTGCTGGACAAAATGGCCCGGCGAGAAAAACACACCTACAGCAATTGCAACTTAACTCACTGTGTATATAAACTTTGTTCGTTTACCATCAAGTATATTGCAGTCATAATTTTAGTAGTCAAAGGTACCGACCACTAACCTCACAGAAATTCTCTTTTGAGAACAACACATTTATTAATTATTCGTGTATTTGAATACTTAAAAGATCATCGTTCTATTAAAACTTAAAATTTCTGATGTCACTTTTACGAAAAAAAAAACCCGCATATACATTCCAAGTATGGTCCATTTCGTTTACAGACCTACATTAAGCATGAACCTCTTAGGTTATCGGTAGCCAATGTTTACATCAAACCATCGTAACTCTGTCGTCGCTCCATTAGCTCCTTACAACGTGGGGCTCGAATTCAATCATGCCGACGATTACTGGAGAACGGAGTGTTGTAGCCTATATGAGGTCCATGGTTGTTACGTACCCTGTATGTACCCATGTGGCTCATCGCGGTCAATGGACCAGTCTCTGTGCCGACCATGTCGATATATACCGATACACAATATCCCCCTTGAGAATTCTGCACCGTGACTTACGTCAAATAATATGCCAACTGTTTTTCAAACTAAAAAACATAAACTGAAAATCGTCAACAACAAAAATATAGGACCTACAAGCCAGTAACTAGGCCCCGTATGACTACCTATAGGTTTAAAAGATCTCCAAATCTTAGGTAATATGGGTTCGCCAAAATGAATCAAGACGAATGTAAAGACGATGACAAATTGATAAAAACTCATGCGAATTTCTTTGCAATTTTTCAGGAAATCAGCAGTTCTAAATAATTGGCAAAGGCCTATTTAGGCTACTGTTCTGATTTAAAGCCATAAACGGAAAAAAGTAAATAAGTTTAATCTGAAGGCCATTGACCTAGTTCGACGTATACATTGAATTAATACAAATGGGTTTTAATAAGTTGTTTTCTGACAATAGTAGCCTGAGTTATACTATAGAAAGGTTTATAGGCTTGCTTCTGTGGGCATGTTGCATCATATTCTCAAGGGAAAAGTGCTTGCTTTGTTGTATATTCTAGAGAATATTTTAGCTCTGCCAGTAGAAAACGCCTACAGCTTACAGGCTTTTTAAAAATGGCCCCTGTACCCCGGGACCATGATCAGTATCAGCCTGCTCCGACCATGCTATGGTATATAGGTCTACCATTGATCTAATCTAATTCTACCTCCATGTGCATACTTATAGTAGGCCTGCTCTCCCATCACCATACCATACAGCTATATGCATACGACAAAACTATTCTCATAGGCCTACCATTAAGTTCTTCTCATGCCATAACTCAAATCAGAGAGTTGAGCTAGACTCAAACCAGAGACCTCATAGACCTATAGACTCAAACCAGAGAGCTATACTCATCATACTCACCCATACATTGGAGCTTCACTCATAATGGAGTTATCATTATACCATACAGCTATAATCATACCAAAGAGCTATTTTCATACTATACATTTCTACTCGTGTCATAACTCATAGAATAGAGCCATGTCGTCACCAGAGAGCTAGGATATACTATGGAGCTACACTCAGTCAAATCAGAGAGCTGAGCTAGACTCAAACCAGAGAGTTAACTTATATTGATATAGTTTAACCTCATTCATACCACAGATATATGCTATACCATAGAGCTATGCTACCGGTATATACTGTAGATATATTTATAGAGCTATACTCGTCACCAAGATTGGTTTTATAATTAATGATACCACAGAACACTAAGAACAGAGCTACGCTTAAAGGTATACCTAGAGTAGAAATATACTCAAACCAAAAAGCAAAAATCAAACCAGTGCAAGTAGAATCGTTCCATAAACTCATACCGCTAGAGCTATACTCATACTATCATAGCATTGAGTTTAGCTATAACGTCTACCTATTTGATCGTACTACCAAGATTCACAGACAAGTCTTCTTCTACAAAAGCCATTCATATGAGGTACAGTTACTTGCTGCACGGGCCATCTGCTAAGTGACAAACACGATAATTGGATAACGATCACGCAATCTCTTGTCGCCTTCTCTGATTTCAACACTTTACCTCATCTAAGGACACCATTCGTCGTTGCCCGGGGCCCGCTTGTCATAAATACCACCGGTATAAACCCTTCCTCCAAAGCGCTCAACGACTAGTGTTTTTTTCATGGTATTTTGGTATCGTGTATGTCGTCGGCCATCTCAACTTGTGGGGTCTGCGGTGGGACTGGCTTCCACGTAAAGAGTCTTCTAGTAGAACATTATTTGCCGGGTTGCATTTCATTCAAGTTCCCACTGCGACATGGTAGGACGGTGTTTGTAGCTACGGCGGCACACGATGTGTCCCGTGGGGCTGTTCGTACCCTCAGGCGGCTTGACTGACTTGCGAGTAGCGCCTTCTCATCCCACGGGAAACTCCAAGGTTGGAACGTTGCGACTTACCGGCAACTTCCCACTCCGTAGCTACGAGAAGCTGAACAATAATTATTAGAATGCACCAAGTTGGGCAATGTAAACAAACATGTCGAAAGTATTTCGCACAGTTGAACCTGATCGTCTTAGATTAAATATTAGTGACCTTGTGTATTTACTTTTCGCGAATTCTGCCCTTTGAAGAAATCCCATTGTATACATTGTAGATGTAAATAAAATCCGTCACAACATGACATCGTCTCAATAAGCCCATCCCACCGTTCATTCCCTTATAGATGCGTGGCTCATTGCAAAACCGTACCGTTGGTAAATGAAAGAGGGGACATTTGGATTCGGATGTTAGACTAAGACATGCTATATTTGAGAGAAAGCTGATTTGAAGGGGGCTCTCTGACATCTCCCATGAAATGAATTATGAAATATCAGAACAGTAAACTTGCCAGACCTATTATTAAGGTGAACCTATTAATACAAATTGATATTTCCACTGCAGTTGGATATTTGGTTTAATCGTAACCTTTTATTTAGTAACGAGTTTCACATTGTGCTTCAAAAATACACTAGGGATTAAACACATTTCCCCCCCCCCAATTTTTTTTTAACTTCAAAGAGAAAGGGGAACGTTAATTCAATTTGATAATATGCCTACTAGCTGTTTTTGATAGATGGCTGGTATCGCTACAATTTTATAAATGATGACAAATAGTGTCCTTATTTATACGTGAACAACAGTAAATAATGTTGTTGTTTAACAAGCTTTATAACCGACTATCCTGGGAGAATAAAACAACAAGGTATTCAAACAATACGTTCTGCTTTATTTAATTGAACCTAAGCCGAAAAGTGACGACGTCAGATCTGGGAAGAAGTACCTGGCAAGATACTCCAGTTTAATAAACACAAGACATAATGACGTCGGTAAATCCTAACAAACCTTCAAAGAACACGTCTTTCAGATCACATGTCATATATCTCCCCACCCTGTGTCACGCTCCCTACCCCTCTCCTCCGCCCCCCTCCTCCTTTCTTTCTCTCATCAGCTTTCCTGAAAGTATAAAATAACTTTGCTGAGAATCGATTTAAATGTGGCCGGCGACTAATGAATTAATGCTACTCCACAATGCGATGAACAGCATGCATTTCGATTGTTAGTTAACACGCAAGTTCTCAGTTTCCAGACAGGATTGATTAGCACGCGTAATACGAACAACAAAATCAATTTCACTTTTCATGGGAGACTATTATGTTTCGTCTTTGGAATGAAACTTGTCTATAAAGAACTTCTATACGGGCGAGTTCACAATCAGTTGATCTATATAAACGTCAGGAAAGTTCGGCCCTGCTGCCCAAACTCCTTAATCAGTGTCATCGTTACTTTTCTTACCAACAAAGGTGTCTGTGACTAGGCTGTAACTGTTTATTTGTCCTTGTTATTAATTTTGTTCGCTAAAAACATGAACAAACATAATTACTCCATAGTAAAAAAAAATTATTTCTTTACCATTGATTAAATAGTACAATATCAATATTATTGAAGAGCCTTACATCAAATGAAGATTCCAAAACTATGAAAAATAAATCCCAAATATAGCTTAGTACCATCGAAATGAAGCTCTATGTCTAGGAATTGAGAACTTAATACAATGTGAAATTAACAATGTACATGTACATGTAACAGACCAACAACTGGGCAGATTTTACAATCAATAACACAAATGAAGTTAATACATTAAAGTTGAATCGTTGAGTAAAACTAAATCGGTTACCAATTACGAACAAAGTAACCAGAGACTGTTGAAAGTGTATTGTAAAAAAGATTCTAAAATTCTGGAAAATTTTCACTCAACTTTTCCTCCAGCTTTTTTGAAGGCGAGAATAATTTATTGGTAAAATGCCGTTGTTTTAAGTGAGGGTTGATGTTAGCAAAGACATTGGACCCACTGGCCAGTTCTCAAAAGAGATTTCCAAATCCCTTTGCGGTAAGATATCGTCCCAGCCACTGTAATTTTCAACAGTTTGCAGTCAACTTTGATTAGACCGACCGATATTCCCCGAGGGTTTGGGTCCACATAAATGGTGTCTCTTTTAACTTTCTCTGCTTTATTATCCCAAAAGAAGTTCCTTAGAGCGGGAAATGATGCTGCCTAATATATTCCACCAACAAAAGTGTTTAACTTTCATAGCTTTGCCCATTATGTCAAGTTACGTATGGAACATTTTCTAATACACACTTTATTTTGTTATTCTCGGTCCCCATCAACTATCCTCGGAAGTAACATTGTTGCCTGCGACTATACCCAGTATTTTCAACTTATAGTTTTTATGTATTTATTTATTTTTTTAAATTTTTTTAATTGATCTAATTAATTCAGAAGCTCCATCCTTGATTTCATTGTTCTAGCTGGACCCCTTATTCTAAATAAAGTTACTATAGGCTTATTTTGTCTGTATTTCCATCTTTCCAACCACAGGCCTTTGGTTTGGGAAGAGTTAAGCTTAAATCCACTTTCATTACATTACAGGTCGTAAATACGTATATTTCTTATCATCACATATTATATTATATTTCTTATCATCACATCATGATCACACTAATAAAATGATTGACGTTACCTGGTGGAATCAGTCTTACACTTATTTTGTCCACCTCCATGGGTAAGATTATTTAGTTGGTTGGTTAGTCAGTTATTTATGGAGTTAGTTAGTAGGCCTATATTTAGTTAGTTAGTTAAACATTTAGTTACAAAGTTGTTTATTTATTTAATGTTTGTCTGCTTTGTATGTGTTTGGGGAAATGTTAAAACATTCCTTGCTGAAACCACTACTCGCCATCTAGTCTAGGAAACCCACCCAACCTCACAAACGAGACCATTATGACACCAACGTTGACCTGCTCATACACGTACGACCTCAAAAGGTGTGTGAAGTCGCATCATCGCGACCTTGCACCATTGTATACGACCCGAGCTCCAAATCCTCATTATATGTGAAAGACCACCTTCGCTGCCCACTTCCATCTAAACTATCTTGTTTTGACCAGCATTTATCTTCCGTAATTGCTCTGAGTGTGTTGTCCCACATAACAAGATTCATAGAGTAAGAAGATCGTGCTGAACAAACTACGAGAAGAGACTGTACATTATAATATATAATTTCCAATAGAGCGGTCTTTTTGTTCCCCTCTCCGGTGGTCATCCAGGCGTTGTTGTGACCCACCCCTTTTAGTTTATCCGCATGGCTGCACCACAGCTCCATGTAATTGCGAATAGGGCCTCATCACTGACGGGATGGTTGATTCTATTCTATACTGCCGTGTTGCAAATCGAAATGCCTCCTTGAGGAGAGACGTAGTCCCGACAAACATTAAGGTTTCTTGAACTGCGGAGGTTTAATGAAACAGACCATGTTGGCGTTGGCTAAATTTGTTATCAAACTTGTCAGTAACATTTTGGGCTCTAAGGACCAACAGGTGATTCCGAGAAGAAATAGAAGCGGGTTTAGGTCTCGACGTTTCGAACCGTGTACTCTACCCTTCGCATCGTGTTTCAAAATAATTGTCCTTTGTCCGAGTTCAAAAGTTGAATTAGGGAAAATAGGGATTCAAGCTAATGCACCAACCAGTGTTGAATAACTTCCCTCTCGGGATACGCAATGAAAAGTACGGTATTTTTTAATATAGGCCTATACCGTTAATTTTTGGCAGAGTACAATATTCACTTATAGTACAATCAACATTAGAAAGCAAGTTTATAGGCTATTACATTTCTCGAGTGATTGTTTTCGAGTAAGTGGTCATTGTTTTTGTTTTGTTTTATTTGTGCGTGTTTGTATATTACTTTATCTCGATACCGCTAGATTTGGGGTAATTATCTCAAACATGACAGTATCTCCGACAGGGTATATCAATATTATTTTAAAAAATAGCTTCATGCGATCATGCCAAAGCTGTGCAAGGGCTGTGTGATAGCTTTCTTTCATGCATGCCCAGAAACCTACAGTACACTAAAATCTGAAACCACTAGCATTTAATTAATTGAAGTGTCGAACCATGTGGGTTGCAACTGTTTGTCTACATACAACATGTAACGTTAACATCCGTATGATGTCCACCTGAATAAAACCAGATCACTAAGCGAAACGTCGAATTGTCATCTAAACTCCTTCGTCACCTTTTATTGGGGTAGGGACGGTGGGGAGGAAGAACCGTGGGTCTTCTGGTTGCCATTAAAGAACTGTAGTAAATGTAGCCTACACCTCTGTCGATTCGGCTAGTTTGCACTCCAACAGACAGATCAACCGGAGAGTGGAATAAACTGCCATGGTAAACCCAAGTATCGTTTGGTGACACGATTAATGCTTATGACTGTGCGTTACAATAATTTCGGTGACACACACAATTTTCTTAACACAAAACTTTACTTGGTTTGGACTCATCATAGAAAAGCCTGCGTGATTACGCTCAAACGGACTTTTGTCAAGATATCAAAAACTCTCGATTAAGATCAATGATTTTTTATTTAAAAAAAAAAAAAATTATAGTTAAGTTTTTTAAAATTCAACTAATTAAAAACGCCAACATTCGTCACTCCCAACACCCGGGAGGCCAATGGCATGGGACCCCCCCCCCCCCCACAACAACCCTTCAGCTAGTAGCTATCCGGTGGGGCCACGTCCTAAAGGAAACAACTTATTGCCATGCCCTCGTCTACAAGTTGTTCTTTCTCATGGTGCGATGGCTCTGAATGAAAAACGCGGAAACTCCCTGCTCTGACAAACAGGAAGCGAGGTGGCGATTGAGCCGCGAGCTTAATCTACCCGTGTGTTTTGTGGTTCGGGCGCGGTGGGACCGTTTAGCGGTCTTCACATGTTCCCTTTCTCTTTCCATGAGTACGTAAGGTAAAAACGAATCGCTAGAGAACAAGTTTGACTCACCGATTCTTTATGTGCCGGGGTCCTTGCGGATGGAAACGTGGCGGTGGACACTGTTTGTTTCGCTTCCTCGTGCGAATTGTTGAAGATGCGACGACGCGAAAGAATAATACAAATAAGAAAAACAAACAACGTTTGACGAAAACAGGAAGCACAAGCTAAGCGTCCTGTGAATTCTTTGCGCACGAGATATGAAACAAAACTTTTCCCACCAAAATAGATTCCTTTATTGAATCGGACAGACATTAAAGTTACTGAAACACATAGGGCCTTTATAATTTAAAATGCAACAGGTTTTTCATATTAAATACAAAAGAGGTTTAATATTAGAGATTTCAAGCTATTCATTTGCAATGATTATATTCGGTGCCCTCCTTAACGATATGAGGGTGCAACAACGGTCGCCTTGGGACAAATCAATCCTCCAAATAAGTAGCCGTTATTTATTTGAGCGTGTCAAGGGGGCCCTGGAGGCGGGCAAAACGTGACGACGCATGGTCGGCTCGGGTCCGGCTCTCTCACCAAAAGGAGTCAATATTTATCGTGAGATGAAGAGAATACATAAAGTGGCGACACCGCTAAAGATCTGACAACACCAATAAATTCCGCATTCCCTTTCTCCTCTAGAGACCTTATTTGCTTCTCCTTTGTTAAAATAACCTTAATAAAATTGAACGAAAGAGAGGCACCATTTCGCCAAATTTGACAGAGTGACCTAACAACGGGGCTTCAATTACAAAATGCGGCTACCCACACCGACGCCAAATTAAATTCACCATAAAAGAGTATTGTTAAAAAAGTGATTGACTCAACACACTGATCGAGTCTTTGTCATAATTTACACAATTTTGCTTTTTGGGATGTGACTGAAAATTAATTCGAGAGATTGAATGGCGGGACTTCAATATTTATTTATTTGTACATGCAATTTGCTGAAGAAAGTTGTTGCAAATTATAATTTCAGTTCAGGAACATTTCAGACCAGCAATGCTGTATACCTGCGCACTCTCTCCCTCCTCATAGAGTGAGTATGGTGCAGCTTGACAAGTGCTGTTACTCGGGCATACTCCGTCGTTTGTTCTTACTTTATTTGAATAAGATCCCGGCTAAAAACACTATACTCAAATCTCCAAACTGGTGATTTTACCAGAAAAGTACAGATTGATAAGTTATTATATTAGAAGAAATAAATTATGCTGAGCAAGTTTTTTCGAAGCCAGCAACCTTTTGTGGCTGGCACCTTCTTTCAACAAAACTGATGCTTACCCCGAAAGAAATTATAAAGAGTGTGTTCAAATTTCGGACTCACATGACCGTTAAATAGGCCTTACTTTGTATACATATTAATTCAACACCTATTTAATCAATTAGTTGCCGAGAAAAAAAATTGAAAATTTTGTTTCCACGGTTTAACCGTTCCCTCGGGGTGTTTACCATGGTCACACCACAGCGAAATCGAAGACAAACAACGGTTAAGTTAGTACACGACCTTTAGCTGTGACTACATAACCGGCCGTTTTAATTGGTCCAACACAAAGTCGTGAGCCTACACATACAATGTGTTTCGATTTTGAAATGATAATGAGTTTTCAAAAATTGCATCGGAAATACAAAAAACATTATGATTTAGGCCTTTAGTTGTGCCCCACAGCGGTGCACGATCAACCACTGTATAACGTCTAATGTTATACCGGTACATGTCCAAGTCCAATATAAAGGTCCACGTGTGAGGAACACACTGCTTAGAGAGGTTTCTTCCATGTTGGTATGTTTGAATGTGCCGCTCTAATTTCAAGCGATGATCTAAATTGTTGCCAAGTATTTTATTCACAAAGTGAATCATACAGTGCTGAAAGACCATAAAGGCTAGACATCTGTGTAGGCCATTGTTGGAGAAGTAATCTTACGGTACTTGAATTTCTCTCAAGTTGTATAGGAAGGTACGTTAATTGGTACGTCATTTCGAGTCCATATCTCTCGATTCCTTGGAGCTGAGTCCACTTGAGAAATTCAACAAAACATCTCAATCCTCTCATTCGCATCTCAAGGCTTCCAAGAGCTGTGGAACGCCTTCGCTTTTGAAGGTTGCAGTAAAGTTTCGTTGACAACCAAGAAGGTTACCTTCGCAACTCTCAGGTTCTTGTGGACAGGAGGCAAGTAAACCGTTGAGTAGATTTACTGGACATGTGCCTTTGTGTATTTTTGACAACAGGTGACAGTCGGATTGAAGAACCCAGACGGATTTGGTATGTCACACAACTAGCGGTTTGAACAGACTGTGACCTCGTAGACTCATAATTAAAATAAAACAGAATGACGTTGTATGGGTTTTGCCGCAATCTACAACGTCTGAAAAGTGCAATAAGGTTTTGTATTGAAGGCCCAGCCATGCCAAAGCAATTGAGTTGAACACTGGGCTTTGTGATGGACGTTTACTTGGACAAACTGTCAGGCAATGGATGTAATTAGTATCAGTAGTACATGGGTAACATGAGCCCCAACAAAGCCCGGGGCCACGGTCCTTGAGAACTCAATCTAAGAAACTATTTGTTGTACTAAGAAACCTTCATCAAGTACGGGAATTCAGCAGCACAAACAAGATTGGCAACTAAACTGGGTTAATTGAGCTGTTTAAATCAAAATCTCTAGAGGTTGATTCTTTTCCAGGTACACAAAAAGTTACAAATTTGTTCTTCTAGAAGAATTGAAATCTTCTACACAAGGCGTGGCTCTGGGATTCCCCTTATGAATCAATGTTTTCAGTAATCCATAAAAAAAATTTTAAAAATAATACCTAAAAAATCTCACCAAATTATAATTTCCAAAATATGTATTGTACCATCACGAAATACAACAACCGCCCCTCTCCGGTAATCGTGACCAACCAGAGCGAGTGTCAAATATCACGATATTGTTGTGCGACTTGTTCGTGCGCGTAAATACCTGCACTTCGATGAGTCTTGTTTGCGAGTAAAATCACAAAAACCTCTGCCAACAGTCACTCTCGGGATTGTTGAACTTGTTTGTTGATAGTCCGCAGTATTTCAAACACAAACACCCAATTATGCTTCTCGTCGGAGCTTCACAATAGAATGTATCATGTTGACAAGGGAGAGAATTGGCAAAAGAAAATAAACACGTTATTTCACCTCTATGAACACAATCAGGCAGGTGACAGTGCGCGGTAGCAACACAATTTTCCAAAACTTTTCTCGGTAAAACGTTTCAACAATTTCATGATTTCTGTTACCTTCATAGAAAGTAGGCTCGAGAAAAACACCTTCTGATTTATTTGTTCTCAGCCTGCTGACAATAAAGATCAAAATATTGTCGGTGGGAATGACTTGATATAAAAATATTATTTGTTTATTTTAACTTGGACTCTAGGCTGTCCCTTATAGAAAGCCATTATGTGTAAAATTACATCATGTCCCCATCCAGAAAATTACCGGAGCAACGAGCAATGTACATTTAAATACAGTAAACAATGAACATTTATGTGTGCTGCCACCAAACATTTTGAAGTCTCCCGTGGGTGAGCACAGAAAAATCTTAACATTTTAAGATTTGTTTGTGCTCACCAATGGGAGACTTTGGAACACTAGGTGGCAGCAGGCATATAAAGTTTAATTGTTTCGTACCGTAGTTCTGACCAAGCGCTTATTTCCGAGAACAATTGATTTACCTGGTATATCTGCTACCATCTAGCGTCCCTGAAAATATTATAACAGCTTTTGGTCCTGTAAAAATACAAAACTTTCAGCTGCCCATAAAAATGCTAAGCCGAAAAATGCATAATATCGAGTGTTATTTGCTAAGCAAGACAATCAGCGGAACCAACCACACTCTGGAGAAAAACGAATGACACTTTGGCTTGTAATCTATTTCTGCAAAACATTTTATAGGCCTAGGCCTATGTCAGTAACTTTTTATTTTACATGATGCGTTTTTACATCACTTTTGTATGGGGGTGTATGAAGGAATGTGCAAATCTTGAGAAATCTTTAAGTATAATTCATCAGCACAAAATGTTAAACTGTTCAGCTGCAGCACCAGTTCCAAGGTGATTTATAATAATATGCTTTATGCTTTTGGATTACCCTTACACCGATTTACAAATCGGTGTTAGGACTGCATATACGTGGCTATAAGCACTGTGTACACTGTTAAAAATGTCCGTAAATTTACGGACTCCGTAAAGTGAAATATTCCGTATTTTCGCCGTAATTTTACGGACTTTCCGTAAATGTAAATATTAATTATGCTAATAAGCGTAATTACAATCAACCACATTTGCCCAAACACCTACACATAATATAGTACATGTAAGTACATAGTGTTATTTCACCCACAACCGTGTACACATGTACAAACTCATGTTAAGGGTTTTTTATTTTACGGAATTAAAAAACTTTTCCGGTAATAGAGCTGCAGGAATACGGAACTATATTTTTTTACTGGCAGCTCTATTACCGGAAAAGTTTTTTAATTCCGTAAAATAAAAAACCCTTAACTTGAGTTTGTACATGTGTACACGGTTGTGGGTGAAATAACAATATGTACTTACATGTACTATATTATGTGTAGGTGTTTGGGCAAATGTGGTTGATTGTAATTACGCTTATTAGCATAATTAATATTTACATTTACGGAAAGTCCGTAAAATTACGGCGAAAATACGGAATATTTCACTTTACGGAGTCCGTAAATTTACGGACATTTTTAACAGTGTACCTACTCCGTGCTTGTCGAGTCCTGCGGTAAAAAAAACGAGTTACTCGGGGGATTTGAACCCACGGCCCCCGCATTCATAGCCGGACTCAATCACTGAGTACAGTGTTTTATTACACATCGGTTTAAGAATAAAACCAAAATATTAATCGTT